>VZTL01016641.1:20197-34337 GCA_013400535.1 Scopus umbretta
TCGGAAAGATGCGGAAAAAAAAAAATTGAAGGATTTGGGAGCTCACGTGCGCAGCTGCCCACAAAATGTCCCCCCGCCACCCGTCGCCAAAGGCTGGGGACACGCGTGGGCCGGCCCTGGCCCCCCGACCCCGCCGCCCCCCGCCGGCCCCGGGCAGATGGCTTTGCAGCGAGGCCGGCTGGGGAAGGGGAAAAAACCCAAAACCTGCGCCCAGCGCCTCTCGCTCGCCCCAGGAGTGAAGTCCAGCTGTCGCTGCCAGGCTGCTCGCTGGGGATTTGGGCTGGGGTGGGGGGGGAAGAAAAAAAAAAAAGTGCCTAAAACTTGATTTCACCAGCCAGCTCGTGCTGCCGTAAGTTCCCGGCGGTGGGTACCTGGAAAAGGCCCGCGCCTGCTCTCGGCGTGCGCCTGTCTGGGGCGAAGCCACGAAGGTCCCCTCTCCCCTGGCAGCTTTCTTGAAAACTTTGTGCGTGTTCGGAGTGGCGTTGTCTGATGGAAGAATAAAACAATAGTGAGGCTTGGCTTGAAGCTGGCAAAAGCGTGCCGCTCGGAGGTTTCTGCAGCAGACTTAAAACGTTATGGTTGAAAAGCGTACGGCAGGGGGAACGGAAGGGTCACCCCGTTAATGTCCTTTCTAACGAGAGGTATGTTCTGCTGTAGATAAAATAATTTAAAATTAATCGGCTGCTCCTCGTTCCGGCTTCTCAAAGTATGCGACCTGTATCGATTATCTAGTTGTTTTAGTGGCTTTGGCATGAGGAAATGACTTAATTGGGCTTAATTAACCTGCAGAACTCGCAGCTAAAATAATCTGGAGCTAGAAGGTTTAAGGTTCAGAAAGGAATTGAACGCTTTTATAGGTTTGAATGCGCACAATGAAATGATTAGACTTGAGAAACAAGTCAGCAGTTCGCTCGAATACAAGGGCAGCTTACACCCCAGGCTGCAGCGGCACGGTAGGAAGCTATAAAAGTGTCCATCAATAAAGTTCGGGGTCAGGCGGCAGTTTTTGCAGAATTTGAAGCGTGCTCAGAGGAAGGGAAACTTGCATACTGTTTTTTTTCTTCTTACTAAGCGGGTGTCAGTGATTTCAGACCACAAAGTCTAGTCTAAATTTAAAACAAGCGCCGAACCGACAGATATTTAACAGTCTCCAAGTTGTGGTTTAGAAGCAGCCTGTGGTTTTTTGATGCTCGTTAAACTGACAGGTGACTTACTGTCCTATTCGAAGGTGACAGAGTTGGTGCTCGATAACTGCCGGTCCAGCAACGGCGAAATCGAAGGTCTGAATGATTCGTTTAAAGAACTCGAGTTTCTTAGCATGGCCAATGTAGAGCTGACATCGCTGGCCAAACTTCCCACGTTGAGTAAGCTCCGAAAGGTACGTACCTCTCGCCTGCCGGCGCTTTGAGAAGTAAAAGTCACGGGCGATGAGCCGCGGTTGTGCCTTTCGGCGCTCGCAGTTGAACTGGCGTGGCGCTGACGGCGCTTTCTGAGGTGGCAGGCCTGCGAAACGGTGCCACGTCCCATCTTGTTTTAAGATCCGAAATTGTTTCGGGTATCTCTGGTTAATTACGGCCAAGTGGGGCTTGGTCAACGACTCAAAGGACGGTAAACGCTTGGCTGTTAAAAACGTGAAGGTTGGCCACGTCTCGCTGGGTGCTGATGGTCGGCAAGAGGCCGTGGGGCGGCCCAGCCAGCGAAGTTGCACGTTGCTGGCAGTGAAGTTCCGCTGTTGCGTCTTCTGCTAACCTACAGTTTAAGTAGCCAAACCCATGAGATTTTCAGGAATACTTTGTACTTCTCAAAGTAAACTTAAAACGTTTTGACAGGTAAAGCGATAACTCAGCTAGCGCTTGTTAACTCACGGGACTCTTCAAAAGCGTTCGGCTTGGCGATTAAACTGTTCGGTTAAAGGGAGAAGAATTAAAAACAACGCGGGTCGGAATCTGATGGTAAAAATCTAACCATTTAATTCCCTAAATATTTTCTGTATAATAGTTGGAGTTGAGCGACAACATCATTTCAGGAGGCCTGGAGGTCCTGGCAGAAAGATGTCCAAATCTCACATATCTAAATCTAAGCGGCAACAAAATCAAAGATCTTGGCACTGTGGAAGCTCTTGTGAGTACAAAGTGAGAGGGGCTAATGGAAAATTTAATAAGTACTGTTGTATTTTAATCAAGAAAAAAATTTTTTTTTTTTTCAATGGAACGGTACGAACTCAGCTGTAAGGGCTGTGGGTGAGCAGTTTTTTCGAGCACAGTATAGAAACAGCGCATGGGGGTTTAAACTAGTACAGCGTAAGAAATCGGCAAGGACGAAGACGCAGAGTGATATGTTCTAGCTGCTTATATTCCTTTTCAGCTGAAAGGCATGTGAAATTAAATTTCTTTTCTTACCTGTTATGTATTCTGTATTTTTTTTTCTTGCCAGCTCAGGTGAAATGGATACTGCGGTGTTCTAGGTTTGTCAGTATTCCACTTGGTCCTGACTTGATTAACTCAACGTCATGGTTATTATTCCTTCTGTGTTGGTAGTGGGATGTACAGAGTAAGAGGTTTTTGAGCTTCTGTTTTGTCTTTGAAAGAAAAGTAGCCAAGTTATGTCTTGCTAATCCTCTTGTGTTCATTTGTTAAGGTATAGTTTGTCTAATAAGCAACTGCCTTAAGCTCTCATTAAACTGTGAAGTGATTAGGATGTGTGTGTGAGCCGGTCAGTTAGGAACAAACCTGGAAAGCACCAGCAGTAGGTTATTTAAATGTAGGAGGAAGCTGCCAGTACCTGTCACTACCTGATCTGTGCACCCATTTTTCTCGCTGATGTGGTGTTTGGGGTTTTTTTAGGATTTTGATATAGACTGCGTATTTTAAAAACTGCTCGTAAAGATCCTTCATCTACTTTACTGGTGCTTTAACCCCGCAGTTAGTAGACCAAATAAAGCAGTTACAGTGCTCAATAGAAGAAATGCTTTTATTTAGGTCTTAGAGGCTTGCCAAGCCACGCAGGTGGCTCCTTCTGTATGTGTGTAAAGGCTGAAAGGTGAGAAAAATCACCATCGGTTGTCTGGTCTTTACTGTTCGGAAAGTAAATTTTGTAGTGTAGCTATAAATCCTACCAAGTGTGCCTCCTGCTTGCTCCTCGCAAGCTGCCTGTAATTAAATTAGTCAAACTGTTTACTGCAAGGCTGCTGGAGTTGTTAAGTTTTTGCCCAGGATTGCCTGAACAAAAATAGTCTATGCAAACAAAACCCAACCCCAGATACGTGTTACGCAGTCTGTGCACGGTGGTCTAGTGCTTGAAGGATGTGTTGGGCGTGCTGCAAATGCGCTGCGGAGCCGATCTGCAAAAGCACTTTCATTACGAGTCCTAACTACTGCAAACAACGGTTTGAACGGAAGTTTCTATTTAACGGGGAGCAAAATACTGAACAGAAAAGAAGGGATGCGGACAAAATGAAGTCTGTAGCTGGCTATATGGTTAACTGTATTTGGGCCATGACCGTGCGGTAACTTGAAGTACCATGTCAAGAAAGACGGGAGGGGGAAAAAACCCAACTCTTTACATTTATTTTCAGCAAAATCTCAAGAACTTGAAGAGTCTTGACCTGTTCAACTGTGAGATTACAAACCTCGAGGATTACAGAGACAGCATTTTTGAGCTGCTTCAGCAAATCACATACCTAGATGGATTTGATCAGGAAGATAATGAGGCACCGGACTCAGAAGATGATGATGATGAGGGTAACTTCCTGAAATAAACTGTGGATAGAAATAGTCTGCTGTAATAAAGATGTAGATGTAGTGTGGGGTGTATCTTCCCCACTAGCACGATTCTGTCCTCTTAGTTTTGAAGCGCAGGCTTCTAGAACTCGTTTGGTATTAAGACAGTGTGATCCAGAAGGAAAACTCCTGTCAAAGGTTTTGAGTGTTCTTGCAGAAGCCTTCTGAGTTTAAGGGAATTTGACTAAAGGTATTGTTACAAAGACACAAACATTCTCAAAACCAGTCATTGCCAGTAGTAAAGCGCTCTGGCATTACTGAATGATACAAAGTAAGGGGACAAACATACGTTATTTTGTAGGAAAAATGGCAATTTTACTGGTTTTGTAATGGCTTCAGTCCCGTGCTCGAGTGTAATACAAATTTTTTTTCTCCAAAAAGTATATAGTTCCTTTTGATCCGACTTCAGTTGTAGTCGTTAACGAGGCTATTCCTACATCATCTTCCATTGTTACCCGAGTGAAACCGAAACCCGTAGGTGTAGGTCTGTCGGTGTGCGGCTACAAATTCTACGTTGATGTGATTGCAGGGACAGTGTGCGTGCTCTTCTTGAAACGTACTTGCCTTAACAGATGACTGACGCAGTCAAAGCTGTAAAGAAAATAAACCATGCAAAGCGTGTTTGATCGCTGTTAGCAAATGTGATGGGCTGTTGTTGCGATGCCGCGTCTTGGGCGCATCTGCGTTCCAAACGTCCGCACAAGTGACGAGCGAGACTTGGGTTCCTTGGTGTTTTCCTTGTGCCTTAAATCGTCAGCTGGGAGCTGTATGCTGGGTCAGCAGCCCCTTGACAGCCATGACGAGAATAGCAGGCACATCGAAGTTTGGAAGCCTGTGTTTAAAAGAACTCGATGAAAGCCAAATAGTTGATACTTGGAATGTGAAAATAAAACCAATGTTTGAAAATAGTTTCATAGGTTATTAACTTACTCATTAAAATGAATTTAAGTGTTAAATCACCTTGTCATTTCTTGTAATTCGCCTAACTGAAACTGTGAAAGTGATTATATGCTCCAGACATGGAAAGGAAATGAGAGATCACCTCTGTGGAACTGTAGGTGTTTCATAGTTACTAGTAAGCGATTAAATAACAGATAAATGTAGTATGTGAAGCTGGGTTTGCCTTTAGATGTTTTTAGGGTTTGATTCCATAGAGAAGCCTCTCTTCCCCTTCCACTGACTAAATTTTCAGCTCCCTTGCAGGAGTTTGCATACGTAGCTGCCTCAGGTGTCGAGAATTTTGCCTGAAGCTTGTGATATAAAAACATGGGTAGCCTTTCCTCAGGGGAAAAAAGTTACAAAGATTAACTTGATTAAAGTCATGCTTGTTTCCCAGATGTTGCCTGCATTTAAAAAAAAAAAAAAAAAGAAAAAACCCCAAAACCAAACAAATCCTTCTGGGGAAAAAAAGTTACAACTAACTTGGCCTTGTGTATACAAACTTGCATAAAGAGGAGTTAATGAAACGTAAGGTCTAGCATATACGTATAAGCGTATCCTTCGTTTCAGAAGGAGATGAAGATGACGATGATGAAGATGAGGATGAAGCTGGTCCTCCAGGAGAGTATGAAGAGGAAGATGACGAAGATGATGGAGGTTCGGATTTGGGGGAAGGAGAAGAGGAAGAAGAAGTTGGTCTTTCATACCTGATGAAAGAAGAGATTCAGGTAAAGTTTGTAAATTGTGCCGAATCCGAGAAATGAGGAAAAACTGCGTAGAGGCTTCTGTGTCCATTTAACCATACCGACACAGAGTATATAAATGCAGGGTAGAGGCGGTGAGGTATTTGGGAGAGAATGCTGCTGTCGCTGCAATACGGAGTGTTGACTTGAACACGAGTGGTGGCAGGCAGCTACGAAGATGGTCCTGGCTGACTTCCAAGACTTGGTTGCCTTTTATCCCACCCCTTAATGTTGCAGCAGCCTCTTTATTCTCTGTAAGCTAAAGAATCCGTTCTCCCCAACATTCTGAAACCGTGCGCTACTACCAATTCAGTTGTCAGCATAGAGATACATATTAAGTAGAGTAAATTAATTTCCTTTGGAAAAAAACAAAGAAAATACCCTGGTCTTGTGAAAGAAAAGAATGAAGGAGCAACAAGTTACCAGTACTTCAAGTAAGACGAAACAAAGGAAAAGTCTGTGGTTGGTTTTGTTTTTTTTTTTTTTCTGTAATAAATGTGGGATTTTTTTACTGTGCACTCAAAAATGTTCTTGGTGGTGGTGTTGAAGAGCTGTGGAAAATAGCCCACGGGATCTTTCAAGTAGTACTGTGCTAAAAAGCAAGTGGAGGAGATGAGAAAATACACGTGTTTTACAAGGTTATGAACAGATTCTTGTAGATACAAACCGGCCTCGCCTAAATGATCATTGCGTAGCAGTGAAACCCAGGAGTCCTGGTTTAGTACTCTCCTTTGACAGGTACAGGGGTTTCAGAGGGAGAACGCGTCCAGCGCGGATTCTGTGTGCAGGTCTGTGAGCAGCTCGCACGTTTCAGATCAGAAAAACCCTGCTGACATCACTTCCATTACTCTTACTTTTGATAAGAGTTTACTTCCTATCAGCTGCGTTTCACGTGGATGTGCAGGAAATCTTGAACTGAACTCTTTGGTGTTCTTCATTTTGTTCTTGTGACCAGCGCTCATACAATTTGCTTACGAATGTAACTTCATTCCTGCCTTAATACTCTGAAGAGGTAATGCCTGTAACACAGTTGATGAAGCTAAAACTCAATAAGTAAATCTATCCTGAAGCCAAGACCTTAGAGATAGTTCTTTGGAAAATGAACAATAAGTGACTAGGAAGAACATCAGCAATTAATCGCGTGTAGTTGTTAGTATATAGGTGACTCGGAGTTGCCGCACAGAGCCATGAAAATGTGAGGGGAGTTCAGAACCGTGGCCCTTCTGATCACGGTGCAACAAAACCAGTCGCTCGGTTTGTATTTTGCATTCATTTGGGCAGGGAACAAGTGGTGGTCAGGGTGAAGTATGTAAAGTTTTGAAAAGAGTCCTAGTCTGCTTGCTTTTCCCCGTATTTTGGAAAATTAATTTGGAAAGTTAAATTGTGCACCATTCCAATTGCAATGGATTAATCCAGAGTGGTTTTTAATTCCCGTGTTCTAAGGGCAAATGTCAGATGGGCTCTCTAATGTTTTCACATTTTTACTTGTTACGTTACCCAATGCATAACATTTGATACAGCAGATGGATATAAAAATAAGACTTGAGTTTGTCTTTAAGGCTTGACATTGTGCCAGTAGGGCAGAGATCTTGCACTGTTGTTTAATTTTCTGGGGCCGCTGATTGTTAATTGGTTTACATTTTTCAGCTATCAGCTTTAGAAAAAAAAAAGACAAAAAAATTCCCAACAACTTGAATTAAATTGACATAGAAACAATAATTTTTTGAAGATACTAGCTGTTCTGCTTCCTCCTCCTCCTTGTTCTTTAGTGACAGTGGGTTAGAAGGAAAACTAAAGCTGTTTGTCCTCTCTCTTTGCTGTCGCGGCCTCTGCAGTTAATTTTCAGTTACCTTACTTTTGGGCTGGTGTAAGCTAGTGATAAGTGGGCAGAACAAAGAAATGAGAATACTTGGGCCAGATATTACGCTGGCTTGGGTGATTAAATGCGCTGTAGTCAGTCGGCTGCCTATCCTCGTACAGACGGCCGGTAACAAAAAAGTAAACGTGGAATGTGACCTCTGAACAGGGTAAGTGGGATTTTCGGCATTTCTGCTCGGGATCAGCCTGTAAGCGCAACGTAAATAAACGGCAATTTTAAAAATATTTCACAATTTTTGTAAAGGATGAAGATGATGATGACGACTATGTTGAAGAAGGAGGTGATGAAGAGGAAGAAGGTAAGGTCTCAAGTTACTAAAGCTGTGACTAAACCAATCGATTCTTTATCATTCTGTAACTTTGCAAGTTTGGGATGTGCGCTTTAGTGGCATAAATCGCTGTTTGGCTGCTCCGTTTCTGAAGGTATGTGAAGTATTTTAGGATCGGTTTAAGCAAGAGCTTGAGCAGGTAGTAAAGTAGCTGTGCAGTATTTGATATTCTGTTTTGTCTGCTCCTTTGTAATACAAAAATAAGGAAGAAATGACAGGTTTTCAGAGTCTCTTGTTGAAGCAGTTTTCCAAAATGAAAGATACTGCATCTCGTACACAGTTAGAAATTTTAATTTTCCCACATGGAGCGGAGAGGGACTCTTCTGTATGCCACCTTGCAGATGTTATTTACAGACATTTCAAATACCTCGTTCAACGCATGAGAGGCTCCCCTGGCAAAGCCCTCGAAGCGGCAGTAGCAGCTGCACCTTTTCCCTTTATCAGGCTGAAAGTGGCTTCTCCAGGAAACTTTTGTACTTCAGAGGCAACTCCTAGCAGGCAAACTCAACCCAGTATCCTGTCTAATGGCTTACCTAGTCAGCCTAATCATATTTTTTCTATCTAACCTTTTATCAATGGTTGTAACTTAATTTCATAAGTTACTCTTGATATCAGACACGTGCATAATAGTCAAAAGCTCACCAAAAAAAAAAAGCCAGTGTGTGTGGTGCATCCTGCTTTAAGAAGGTACCGTGTGTTGAGATGTGGAAAAAGCGGCATTCTTGCAGGCTGATGCTGTTCCTTTGGTATTTTGCAGAACATCAAGTTCTGTTTGCAAGAAGTGGATTACATGCATATTTTTCTCATAAAACCTTTTTATTTCATCTTTTGATATTTTTTAAAAAGGACCCACAAGAAGTTGAACAGGACAAATGTAGCACTCGTCGTTTTTTGCACCTTGCTTGAGGTTTCCAAGCCCTCAGGGTAGGGAACCAGCCTTATGCTCGCTGCTCCCGCTCGGTGCTGCGCCGCGGGAGCAGCAGTTGCTCTATAGGCAGGAGGCTGAGCCTCGATTCTTGCACAGGTATCGGTGTCCTCTGATTTGTGGGTGGATGGATGGGTGGCTTAGCTGTGTGCACCTCTGTGTTCCGAGTGGTAAGATTCACACACCGGCTGGGGGTCCCCTCTTACTACCAGTCAATGGCTGCTCAAGTCCCTTTAAAAAAATTATCAAGCTTCACCTTAAAATCAGCTGGCTTTTCCTCTGTACTTTTCTTGCTGCGAGGCTCCTCCAGAAGTTCTCTTAATGGTTAAGAACTCTGTCCTAGCCTTTAAGCTACCCCTAGCAGCGAAGTTTTGTATTAAACCTGAAGTCTGTGTAAACTGTAGACGAATTCTAGAATTTCTCAGCAGGCTAGCCCCCATCTCATCTGTACGTTTGGCTTGAAGGAGCAGTTTTTGGAGATGTATCTTGAAATTTTGGGGAAAAGAAAAAAAAAATAATTCTGAAGTAGTAATGCTCATGCTTCACTCTTTACAAATGCAGCCTTCGCATATCTGTTAAGACAACAGAGCAGGAGGTCAGGATGGCTAATTAGCCAGGAAATGACTGCTGGAAAATAAATC
This sequence comes from Scopus umbretta, assembly GCA_013400535.1. Classification (NCBI taxonomy): domain Eukaryota; kingdom Metazoa; phylum Chordata; class Aves; order Pelecaniformes; family Scopidae; genus Scopus; species Scopus umbretta. Next base: position 29,432 of record VZTL01016641.1, read on the forward strand.
TATTAGATTTGACAAAATTGCATTTCATGATTTCGCCACAAGAGCGCATAGTCCACTGACCGAATTAAGCATATTTCTAAGAATAAGCTGAACGATGTTTATGCAAGACGCTTACATCAGTTTGTCACTGGAGAGAGAACAGAGCGTGTTTCGGTTGGTATCTGCAGAAACGGCTGGGTTTTGGGCAGGGTGTATGCAGCTTCTAAAAACTGAAGTTAGGGAGATATAAAAATGTCATTTCCATTTCGGTTCTCAAATACGTGTTAGCAGAAACACTTTTCTATGAATCCTCTTCGTCTTGATAGTTCCTATATGGAACATCACATGCTTAGCTTGAACTTAGTTTAATATGGCCTGCATGAATTATTCAGAGTAATGTAAACTGATCTTTATTTGAGAGCCATAAGCAACGCAGAGACGTTACAGGGGTGAGCGCGTTAACGACAAACAGCCAGGAATCTATTTCCGTTACCCTTTCTGCAAGTATAACATTACATCTATGATGTCCGAGCGGAACGTAACGAGATGTATGCATACCTCTTTTCCTTAGCAGAGGGCATTCGAGGGGAGAAGAGGAAACGAGACCCTGAAGATGAAGGCGAGGAAGAGGATGATTAATTTGTTATAGACACAAGTAGGACCAGACTCTTAAGTTACAGAATACGCAATAGTGATTATGCAGATCTGTATGTCTCCATGTACCATAGATGTCCCTACAGAAGATAATACGTTAACTTTTTATAGGAGAAGTGTGGTTTTACTATTCTTGCCCTTTTTATCATTCCAAATAAGATATAATAGCCTGTTAGTGAACCTATATGTAGACAACAATTTTCAGCCCTATAATCACTGAAGCCATTGTCAAGTTTTTCCCCTTAGACTTTTATTTGGAGCTCTTTAATTTTGTACAAGCCTGCTGTGTTGGTCATCATTAGCCCAGAGTTAAAACACCCGTTTCACATGGGTTTACTATTGTGGATTTCCTTCAAGATTTTGAAGTTTTTATACTTAAAAAGCTGAACTTGAAAATGCTATATGGAATGCAAATTCCAGTCTCTTTTAAGTGAGATGCTGACTATAGTCTGAGTTTACCAGGGATTCTATCTGAAATCGACAACTAGATTCCACCTTTACTTCAGCTTTTTAAAAGGTGACTCCTGTAATATTTTTTTAAGTCTTCTATCTGTTTTGTGTGTTACATTGTAAAGCCTAAGCGGGTTTCCGAAGATCTTTTGTTTTGTTTTTTTTCCTGCTTGTTCAGGTGTTCAGTGTTTGCTGGAGTATTCACTCGCTACCTTCAGGAAAGTATCTCGGCAAACCGAAAGGCCTGTAATCCATAAACTTCCTCCAAAATACATAGTCATTGCCGGGATTAACAAAAGCAAACAAAGTCTGTAGTTTTAAACCGTTTTGCTAGAAGTCTTTGTTAAACTTTCACTCACGTCGCTCTTGCATTGTCATTTTGGGAATTCTGCAGCAATCATGGCGTTTGGCTATAAAATATATGCATTTCTGATGCAGAAGTTAACGGGTAACTCCTTCAAGCACATTTTTTTCAAACACCCCAACACCCCCCCCCACTTTTATAGAATCATTAAAGGGGGAAAGATGATGAACCTAAGTCAGTCTTTCTTCGCAGGTCACCTTTTAAACTTTTTAAATCTGGTTGTAGGCAAAACATTCATGTATAACACTAGATAATAGTTTAGGGTTTTTTATATTCAATGGCTGCAGAAACTTGTGCCATTGCATACAGTTGGTGGCAAGTACAGGAGACATGCAGACAAGCTTTTTTTTCCTAGCAGCCTGGTTGTGACCAACAGGTCTTAATAATTCTGCCCCAATGGATTCACGTTTTCTATTTGAGCCACTGCAAAACAAGTTCAGACATACAGCATTCCTCTTTCAGTCATGATTTGGATTTAAAACAGTAGTCTTGATATAAAATTAATTTACCTTGTTTCACGTAGGTACTGAACCAAATATCACACACAGCTTTATTCAAGAGACTTATTTTTGTATCTGTCTTGGCTGACAATAGCTGCCATTAAACTGGGGGAGACACCAAGGGTGGGGAAGAGGGAGATATCCTGGACCTAAGTAAGAGTCAGTCACCCATAGATTGGTTACCTGTGAATATTTAGTAGGTATTTCACACACTAGCAAACTTTAAATGTGACTTCCAACTCTTGAATCAAGTTTAGATACTGCAGGGTTGACGTTCTGCAAAGCCCAATTTCTTGTGCGTGTGGTTTGTTTGTTTTTGGTTTTGTTTTTTTTTCCCCTTCGCCCCCGAATAGAGCCTTAAATCGTAGTTTCTCACGTAGCTGTAAAGCATAGCCAGCCATTAAAGGCATCTGAATGAAACGAGTCAGGCAGATGGCAACATGCTTGGAACTGAACGGACTAAGTGGGTCTTGCGTTTTCTAATGAATATCTGTAAAGACACTAGAAAAGTAGTGGTAAAACTACATTTGCAACCACAATCTAAGTTCCTGTGTTTGTGTATGAATACTGAATGAATAGAAATCTTAGGTAAGTGCACATCCTATCTTGTCATGGAGGCTCTGTGTTCAAGGCAGTTGCTTTGTGCTCAGCTTTGAGATAGAAAAGTGTGTTTTTCCATCTTTTTGCTTATTTTTTTTAGTCACGGCGAACGACTGAAACCTATTATTTATAAGCGTGTACTTTAAAGTACCTCATCGTCGGGGTTTTCCTTAACTTTTACTGATGCATATAAAATTAGTTTTAAATGGGAACATTTACTATTTTGATGGATTCAAATTATTTGAGTACTGGTCTTGCTTCAGTAAGCGAGTCCGATTTTGATGTTGGATGAGCTAACTGGACAAAACCGAGTAAAACTCGGAATGGGTTCGCAGACCTTCCCTAAGATAGGCAGGCGTAACGCTTCCTAAAACCAACTCGCAGTGTCGTGCATCAGCTGCTCCATCTGAAAATCTGAGCCTCACACAAAACTTCACTTCCTGAGTAACTTTGTCTTTTCCTCAGTGTTACCATCTAAGTATAGTTTCATATTTTTCAGCTTGGCATGCAATTAAACAGCATAGCATTTTTTAAAATTAGTAATACAGAGCCTCCAGATAACTTTTGAAACTTTTTTGCTTGGTGGGTGGTCTTTTCATGCAAATATGTAAGGGTGGGTTTTATATTTTGTAGAGGTTTTGTCCTATTTTAATGCTCTTTGTATGGCAGTATGTATATAGTGTGTTTTGGTTCCTTATCAAACTCTTTCCTTAAACTTTGGAGTAACTGATTTTGTGCAACTGTGTTTTGAATAAAGCCATGACAGTGTTAAATTAAAGAAAACAACCCTGCAGCACTCTTCTGATAATTTTTAGTTGTAACAAAACATGTTTCCTCCCCATGTGTGCTGTAAATTTTAAATTAAAAAAGTTTTCAAACCGAATTATTTCAAATAAATTGAGACTATTGTATTGGATTACTTCTTTTAGTATGTACAGCTGTGGAGAATGTGGGATTTCTTAAAGAATGGAGTAAGAGGTAAATGTTCCTTCCTGTTACCTTTTCGCTCTTGGGGAAAACTGCAGAATGGTGTGTCTTTCTGGGGCCAGAACTTGGACTTTATGATAGTCTAGTTCTTGGTGGAAGTCGAGGAAGGACGCTGCGGGAAACCCGAAGTGATGTCCGGAGAGTTCACCGAGAGTGCTTCCAGATGAGTTTAATGCAGACATGAGTGTCGGAGCTGGCGGGCCTTTGCATGCTGTATAAATCAATACCATTCGAGTGTAGCTGAGCCATGCAAGTCTGGCTGAGTCTTAAGAAACAAAAATGAAAATCAAGAGCCTGGTTCCATTTTGCTTTTCCTAAATGCTGACTTGGTGTGCCCGACAGCACGAGCTGCAAGTCTAATGCTGTCCTTTCAACGTCGCTGCCTTGGTCTGTGTGAATTACTCCTCATTCAAGAACGATGTTTAAAAAAAGCTGCTTCTCCTGTACAGCTAGACATAGCATTGTTTTTATTTTGGGATTAGTCCAGCATTCTTGGCAAAAATCCCCTGGCTGCACTTGAGAAAGCTAGTAACTAAACAGGCTTTTCTTCTGCTAGATTTGGGATGAGCCAAGAAATGGGTGGTGGTTTTCTGGGATTTTTCTTTTTTTTTTTTTCCCCCAGGTGTGGGGAGGAATTGCCTTTCCATCTGAAGCCCCGTATTAGCCACTTGCTCCCTATGCACCCACTGGAGTGAGACCAAGCGGGGAACCTGAGCTTTAGGATTGTTTTTAACAGAGCTTTAGTCTACTTTTCGGGGATACTGGTGGGTTTATGTTAACTACAGCCAAGCTGTTCCATTCTGGTAGACGCATGGCAAAGGAGATGAGAGGCAGTCTAGTGCTGTGTAGGCACATCTTCAAAACCGGGAAGAACTTGAGGCGTGGGCTGATGGGCTCCTGAGCTCATTCCGTTGGAGGCGAGCAGCTTGTCGTGACCTGTCATAAACCACCTTCTCGCCTGGCAGCCTCTGCTTTAAGAAACACCCCTCTGCTGCTGCAGAAGTCATCTGTCCAGCTCCCAGAGGCGAGATGCTCCACACGGCTGGAAGACACGCTCGCTCCCTGCGACGGAGGGAAGCCTGCCGCTCTCCAAAGGCTAAAAGCGCACCAGACTGCTGTCTCCTGCGGAATCCCAGGGGCTCTGCTGTCCTCCATTTTGTCGCAGTGAGGGGAAGCCCTGCTGGCGGGCGGCCGCGCGGCTTCCTCCCTCCTGCTCCTTCCTCCTCCTCCTCCTCTCGGAGCTTTTGTCTTTCGTCGCCCCTTCTCTCGCTTTCCCGCCCCTCTCGGCCCTTATCTCCCCCTTCCACTTGCGCCGCTTCCCCTCCCCTCCCCTTCCTTCCTCAGCGGCAGCGACGCCTCCTGAGGCGATCGC
>VZTL01016642.1:0-16140 GCA_013400535.1 Scopus umbretta
CTCCACAGCCCTGCATAAAGTGCAAAGCATGCAGCTGGCTCTGCGAGCACATCGGCTGAATGCCCCCTTTCCTCAGAGCTCCACAGCCCCGCGAGGGGAAAAAAAAAAAAAAAAAACAACCAACAAACCCTCGTTTTGCTTATTCATTACAAGGGGTTGGTAGCGTGCTTTTTAAAACGTGTGGTCTCTTGTTTTAGAAGCATCTGTGCTTTAAGAATGAGGGTTTTTTGTCTTGTGTCGTCTCAAATGTAGCTCTTCATAATAATCTCTCGAAGTGCTCCATTTTTGTCCTTAAAGTTCTATTTTATTACCTCTTCTGTATCAGTGAAGGTCGGTTTAACCCTTTAGAGATGAAAATCAGCAGTCACTTTAGAAACAGGTTGCCTTTTTCTTTACTAATTCACGGCTATGGTAACATTTTATTGAGTGAGGTATTTTTTCCAGACCAGTCCTGATGCATGCTGAAAGAAGTGTGCGCTTCAGCACTGATTAAAGTCATGTATGAGTTAATGAGAAGCTTGCAGAGTATGTGAAGCCAGAGAAAATCTTTAACCAGCTCTGCTGTTCCTGCTACATACCACAAACTTGTAAGCTGTAACCAGAAGGTGGATTGAATATGTGTGAAATGCTGCAGTAGCACACTCTTGTAATTGCATCACAGGTGGATGCTCACTCAATTAATGTATCATCCTTTGCAAAATACCTTGAAGTTGGGTGCTTTGGGGTTTTTTTTTAAAGTGTTTGGAGACTTCGTAATTCTAAACATGTTGAAATACTTGGATGGAAGATGCTACAAGCCTACAAAGTATTCTATTCTGGGTTGTGTTTTTTTATTATTTTATTTTAAACAGTCTTTTATTTTTCGTATGCTAACTGCTTCCCGGATTAATAGATTGAGAAGGCATAAGAGGCTCTCAGGTGCTGGAGGAACGGTAGTGGTGATGTCAACATTCTAGTTGTGGGACTTCTAATTTAAGAAACATATTGTCATAAGGAATAAGATCAAGGCTGAATCCTGCTTGCATTTAGGTCCAAATATAAAATACACTTTGGAAGGAGTCCCCAGTGAACACTAAGAGTAATTAAGTAAAAATAAAACCTTTCACTTCAGCCCCCCCTCCCCTTTTAACAAAGCCGAGTAAGCGCAACACTGTTTTCATTACACCATTTTCATTATGTGTCCTGATATTTCTCAATTTTCTATTGCATCTTAAATCCTCAAGTGACTTATAATTTCTGTGATTTGGGGGTATTTCTAGACCATACTTTTAAAGAAGTCATCTCCCTGTGTCCCAAAAGGAGCCACTGAGCAGTCATTCTGGTAAAAAGGACTGAACTTCCTACAGCTTTGCCTTTCCAAACACCTATTTTTTTCTGTAATTTTCATACTTAATTGTTGAATTCCTTTCACCTTGCGTTAGGTAAATATTTATTAGTACCAGTTGGATGTTTTCATCTTTTTAAAAGAACAGAGCCTTGTCACTGAGACAATCACTTCGTACCGTATTGAGGAGATGACATAAAAAAAGGAGTGAAGGAGAGTTGTCTTGTGCTGGGAACGTCAGTGCCATTTTTTGAAAACAATACTATAGGAAATGGAAATTAAAAATACGTTTCATGCTGGTGGGAACTTGTAATGAGGCTAAAAGAGGATTTGATGTCTCAGAAAAGCAATCATTACAAGGGGAAAAGCGGGATGTTATCATCCATTTGTAAAAGTTCTCTGGCTGAATATCCTTTTGGGGATCTGAAATTTGGCTCAAGTCGGTTTATGAACATCTGTTGAATGGAATTTTAAAAAGGCACAGATTATAATCTTAGTTTCTGTTGACTGTTTAAGATGATAAAATAAAACAAAATAAAGGTATCTGCAAGTATGTGGGTTTTTTTTTTTTTTAATAATGAGCTGCATGACTGTTCAGTAGTCTCTACTACCAATTACCTGGTTGTATATGTGTTTTCCATACGTTTTTCTCCTTAGCATATAAAATATAGCCTCTACCCCTTTCTGTAGCTGTTTTAATTCCATTTGAATACTTTCCTCGTAAGCTTTCAGGTTTTGTGGGCTTTTTTTGTAACGGGAGACTTGGATTTTGATGTCTGATATTTTTTGCGCAAAAAATACAGCAATGTATTCGAGGGGAAATTTTGAGAACTGTTGGGTGTTCCCAGAACTGCGGCCGTTTGCTTAGGTTCACATCCTGCCCACCTGTCTTCTCCTGGGCTCCCGTAAGTGCCATCACTTCGTGTCCACTGTCCCTGGGTAGGACTACTTCAGCATCTGTTTCTGCAGTGTTTGTGGCCTCCTGTTATTCAGGGAGGTCTTCACTGTAATTTTCCCTCCCATTATTTTGCCTCTTTTGCAGCCTGATGTTTTTGCTGTTGTTTTATATTCCAAGCAAGGATCCTGTGAGTGCTTCAGCTCCAAATTTAGGTCATCTCTGATGGAAGAAGGAAGACCTAAAAAGTAAAAATAAGATTTCAATGTGCCTTTAAAAGTGACAACTCTTTTGGAAAAAACGTACAAACTCATCTGTATTTTGTGGCTGTATGGACTGGGGGGAACGGAGGGTGCCCTTTTTGATTCCAGAATGAAAGCTAAGTATCTTCACGTGAGTGTGGTCTTTCCCATGTGCTTTCCTGGTCTTTTTCACACCTGCTTTGAGCTTTAATCACTCAAATTATTCATAGACTTGCCCTGGAAAAAGAAGAGAGTGACCTCTTCCCATCTGGAGTAGATGGATTTACCATCAATAACTGTAAATGGACTTGGATGACTTAATAATGGTTTTCATGCCTGAAATTTTTAATTCTGTGATTTCATTGCGTTTTAAGAAGTCTGCGCACGGTCTTTTCCAAAATGGTGGGTTGCAGCTATACCACAGAGATTTATTTCTTGCAAGTTACCTCTTGGCATTGGGCTCCCATCTACGAGTTCCTGATGAGCCCCCACGAACTGCCGGGTCATCAGCGAGCGTGCGTCGTTCGCAGGACCGGGCCCCTCAGTTGCGCTCGTCTTTTTTCTGTAATTATGTACAATGTCTTTCGTGACAGAGAACCTCAAGCCAGTTTATGAAATCAACAGCCACAAAAGTAACGCAGTGCCTGTTGGGGGTTACGTATTGATTCCTATTTAGCAGTCCCTCAGCCTGAGGGTGTCTGAGAGGACGTAGAGCCAACTGCGTTTCAAGTCGTCTGTGTTGCTGTAAGCGGCAACCCGGAATTGATAGGTATCTGTTGCTATCGCCAGCAACCCTTGTTTTTCTGTTACTTTAGTGGCTTAATTTAAATTACTAAGAAACTTGTGAATCTGTTTTGTTTGTTGTCTGCGCTTCCGAGCAGCTATCTGCAGTTTTATATGTATTAAATGTGCTAAGCTTTGTCTGGCCTGTATGTATAATAAATACCTTAGTAAATGCGATTAAGTCCAGTTTCCTCTACTAACTCAGGAGAGATTTGGTTCTTATCTGAATTGTTCCTCCATTCAGAAGGAGAGAAGCCTTGCGTAGCCAGAGTTCACCTCATAAATCACCTAGACAAATTGAACTTGGGGCAGAAGAAGCTACAAAATTAGAACAGTTGTGATTTAGACTCAGTGAACTTTGAGGTGTTCCCATGTTGTCCTGTGCTTCTTTGATGCTGTCGTTCGCATACAGTGCTGCCATTTGCTCTCTGTTACGCTTTTTCTGACGCTCAGAACGCAATGATATTTTGCACTAGCTGCAGACAGCTTGTTGGGCAGTCTGGTGTCTTGGTGCGCTCTCTCGGTTCACAGAACAAGGTACGTTACTTCCTGACACCGATGCGGTATTCTCTGCAGCTGCATGGAAGGGCCGCTTCAGAAATCGGCAGCTCTTCAGCTTCCCAGGTTTTATTGACTGAGTTTAACCTTTGGTGATTAGTAAACAGACACGTTAAGAAAATCTGTGGCCCAGCCATGCCTCTCTGCAATTCCTGAGGCTTGTCAACCAACCTCTGCACCCTTGCCTGTCTCTGTGTCAGTCTCCTCATCTCATTGCAGTTTCTGCCTTTTCTGTTGGAGATGGAGACGTGTAAAGCCATCTTTAAGATGGCAATATTTTTGGTGCAAGCAAAGAAAGAAAATGCCCTTCAACTTCGGAATATAGGTGCTAGGTGCTTTTGTAACAGCAGGTCACTAGTTGCTCCTTCCCTGCACCTCCCATGTTCGGTAGAATATTCATTGGGATTCATTCTAACAACTTCATAAATTAGTGATGTATTTCAGAGGCCTGTCACTGGCTAGAACAAATCCTGCAGGGAAAGAGGAAGCAACTGCTTTTTCCCCTAATTTCTAGCAACTATCTGAAATACAAATGTTTAGAATAGTTACCAGTTTCCAACTATTCCTTCAACCAAACTGTAGTCGTCAACTCAGCCCCACTTCTCCATCGTGCCTCCCTTCACCCTTAGGTACCTTAAAGCAGTATTTGGTGGCTTCCATTTAACAGTACTGGTCTGGTATTGATAACTTCTTTATCAAAAGATTGGAAGGACCTCCTTGGTCTTCACCTAGACTCTGCTCTGATCTGCAGATATGTCATCAGCTACTGGCTAATTCGTCGGGCTGTATCATAGAAGGCAGGGCTCCCAGGCGGCGATCTGTGCAGCCACAGTAATTCATCTGACCTGAGTGCAGGTTCCCTACCAGACGATGCCAATGCGCAGGCTACGTCTCCTCCTAACCCCTTCATAACGCTGCGCTGTTTCTGATGATTAGAACACTTTGGATTAGTTACCAAGCTGTTCTTTGTTTGGTCTTCTGCCTAATTTAAACAATTCATCTTGTCTTTATTCAATACAAGGTTATTTTCTACTATTAGCTCTTTCATAATGTCTTCATTACTTATTGATTACAATTCTGAAATAGTTGAGGGTTGAGGAGGTTCTTTTTGATTCCAAGAGTGTTTGATGAATATATTTGCTGGCACCTGCAAACTCCGTCCTTGTTTCCTCCAGTCCTTCCATATTTACTTTAAGGGCCCTTCAAAACAATCTCCACTCCCCTCATTACAACGGGTCTTTCCTTCTAATAGATTAGGGCTTCCCGTCAGTGTTTTGTCATTTCTGAGTAAGGAAAGTCTGATGTCTTTCGGCTCAGTTGTTGCTTCATCTCCTCTGCTCTCCCAGGGGTCTTGCACGCGCTTTCAGTTCTGCCTTACGTCTTTGATTTTGTGAGGTTCCCTACTATTTACATTTCTTCACATATATCCTCCTCATACCATCTGCTACCTTATGTTTTGCTCATCTCTGAAATTTAGTAACCGTATTTCACGCAGCGTTGTTCTACGTTATTTTCTTAAAATTTAATTAAAAGGTTCTAAAAGAACAAGGCAAATTAGAATTCACCCTTTCTGTGTAGACACCTTAACTGATGAGGGAACAACCCAATAAAGACCTTCAAATGCCTTGACACAAATGAATTTGTAACCAAAAATCTGTACATTGTTCATCCAAAAGGTATACTATTAGGAGAGTTTTATTACTGACAGAAGTTAAGGTTATTATTGAAGAATGCCATCTTCTGTATAAACTCTTTTTCTTTGGAATTCAGCAATTCTACTAAGTAGTATTTACTTTGGAGTGAGTGTGTGGATGCGCCTGGTTAGATAAAAGCTGCAGTACCAAAGCCGTTCCACTGAACTTAGCTCCTGACCTACCTTCTGAGGCCATGTCTACAAAGGGATGATACATCAGTCTGGTTTGTTTGATCTAATTACAGCTATTTAACTATACTGAGCACAAGTACACTCACCCCACTTTGTTATGCTGATGTAAGGTATTTTTACTGTTGGTCGGGTGCATGATTCTTTCTTGTATGAATTTACCTCTCAAAATATTCTGGGCAGTTATCCCATGGAGTGGTGTTCTTCTACTCAGCTGTATGGGTTTTTTTTTCGCAGTGTGCCGACAGGAAATTCTCAGGAATTTGGGAATTCCATGGGTCAGACAAATTACCTGACAAATTACTATTCCTTTTCTCTTGCCATTTGTTGATTTTTGCCTGTGCCACTTCTTTTTCAGAATGCCGCAAGGTTGTATGAAGAAGAAACTGGGAAATCCATTACAGCGCATACTCCTGTGAGGTTGCACAGGTGGCAGGATTCCATTCTGCGGCTTCGGAGAGCTTTTGCTACGTTGATGACGGCAGAAACGCACAATGTGAAAACAGTAAGTTGTAATCAACCTGCTACTTCTGTGCAGGATTTGTCTGGAGCGGGTTACTCAATGGCGCACTGCTTCTGGGTGTCGTCAGCCAGCAGTGACTGATAGCACAGGGTACTGGTGCAGAACTGGGATGGCCAGCAGCGGCAGCCAAACATCAGGATGACAATATTGCGTTCCTAGAAACCCGTGCAGGTCTCGGCTGCAGAGGCAGAACACAAAACAGACTTTCCTTAACATGCAGAAGCCCAGTGCCATCTGTGGAAGAGCATCATTTCTGATTATTTCCAGCTGAAAACTAGCCAGTTTTGTGTCAGGGATATTGTCATGGGATTTTTTTTTTATATGTATATCTAGAGAAGGTGCTGATCTTTTGTGTCATAAAGCTTGGCAATGCATAAGAAATTACCGAGAGCTTTTCCCAGGTACAGTCCGTGAATCAAATATGGGTTATGGGGGTTCAAGGAATAAACATGGTCTGTCGAGCCAGGAGAAAAAATTTATGAACACAGAGAACAACTTCTTAATGGTTGTACACGGCCTTGCTCATCAATGTAGGTGATTTACCATTGAATGGATGTAGAATGAATGCAGAATGGTATTACGAAACTTCTTCAGAACAGGCTCATTAGAAACTTGACCTTGCCCTGATTTGTACGACACCTGTAAGAGGCAGAGAAAGATACTAGAAGGTGGGTAGAAGCGAGGAATGGAATGACACTTTCAGTGTTATGGATGTCCAGTGAAAAAGCCTCTGCAAAATAGCCATTTTATGAGGAAAAAGTCTGCACTACGATTTTATGAATGGAGCAAATTAATCAAAGAAACAGTGTTTGACTTTATTAACAAGGACTATAGGTGATGTCATGCTGCTGTAGTCTGAGGTGTAGCTCAGTGAAGATCTTCAACAAAAGCGTATCAAAGTAGTTTGACTTAGCCAAATAAAATTAATAAAACAAGAAACATTTAATCTGAAATGCCTTGTAAACTTTAAACTCGGAGTGCACGCGCATTTACACAAGCGATGCACCTGTAACACTCCCTCATCTCTTCTGGAGCTGGAAGTTGCAAGAAAGTCCTCCAAGTAACTCACTGAAATGGCAGCCTGAGGCAGTGGCCCAGAATGACGTGTTCTTCACCTAAAAGTTGACTTTTCTAATTGAAATATTCCTTTCTCACTAGTATTGTTCTTCCTGTATTTGCTATAACAATGAATACAGCTGTCATAGAAAGAGACATCAGGAGGGCCTTTGGTCCCATCCCGACTGAGACAAGAGAGAGATGCTTATCTGTACCCATACACATGTTTGTGTATCCTGTCCTTAAAAAATCTGAAATGCAGGGCGTTCTACAACTTCCCATACTAGTGTTTTCATTGCTGAAATGTCACTTTTGTTACTCTACCAAATCTTACTCTGAATTAAGTCTATTACCTATTCTACTTTCACTGGGCGTGAACATTTGATTGCTGACCTTTATTGTAACAAAATGGACCATTGGTATTTTGTCCCCTCTCTATTCTCACATGAGCTCTCTCCTTTATCTTTTTTTCTGTTTTTTCTCTTTTTGTCCCCCCCCTTCCCCCTTTTTTTAAATTGATCGAATCCAGCACTTCAATTTGTTCTTGAGAGTTAGATTTCCTCAGCCTCCCAGCATACCTGTTGCTCGATTTGTGCTCTTTCTGGCTGGTTTATATCTGGTTTTGTTTTTTTCATGTGGCATCTGAAAACGGATACAATATTCCATCTGAGATTTCACCAACACTGAGTTGAGCAAGATAATTGTCATGGGTGTCCTACGTAAAGCAGCCTTATTAAATATTTCTGTGATGTATTATCTTTATTGCGTTGACTCAAATTCAGTTTGTGATCCATTATAACCACTGGCTTCTTTAGTGCAGTTCTGCTGCCCAGGCAGTTACTCACCTCCTTGTGCATGCTCACGTCTTGGTCTTTGGATACAAAACACCTTTTCTGAAAACGTCATGCCTAAAACACGGGGAAGAAAAAGATCTGAGGAGGCTTTTCAAATGCACTGTTCTTGTGAACTTCAAGTGGGTCAGCCTGCCAATGGAAGAGGAACTCTGAGATAATGTTAATTATCAATATTGGATGGAAATGATAATATGTTTTGTCCTATTATTCCTCAGAAAGTGTTAATTTCATAAAAGTTCTGATATGAGCTGGAATAGGAATGTTTGCTTGCAAATGGGAAAGAAGATCGTTATAGTACATGAGTCAGATTATCATTTGTTAAACTTGTTAAACTTTTTCACTAAAACGCTATTAACAAGGCAAGCAGAATAATGTCTGTTTTGAAAAATAATAGACATAGTTGTAGAGTTGAGATGAACCAAAGTTAAATCAGAAAGGCATTTGAAGAAAGACAAAAACAACAACAGAAAAGTTAGGGGATTCTGGTTTTGTCCAAAACATTGATGACGTGAAGATAAAATTTATGGATGTGAGGTGTCCTCTTGGTCTTTCATGCAGTTATCTGGTCCAAACACTGAAAAAAGGAAAAAAAGGAAAAAAACCCCAAAACTGAAGATGTATTTCGGCTCCGTACCCCTGCTTATTATTGTTTATAGAAGGGTGAAGAGGTGGCAGATACAAGGAAGGAGTCTTCAACAGCATGGAACACCGTGCGTTTGAAATCACAAAAAACATCTCCAGTGGTCAAACGGTTAAGAAGACAAGATTCCAAGAAGGGCAGCCATGTTTGTTTGCTAAAGAAAAGTATTGCTAAAGCAGGTACGCTTTGTCTGGAGAGATTAAGAGGCCTTAGATGGAGAGAAATGGGTGATACATATTCCTGGTGATGTTATTTATGATGGAAACGAAAAGCCATTAGCAAAGACTAGAAATGTGGTGTGAGCCTTTTACGGTCTTCAGGGGAGGTACAACACTGGCTTTTTGGAAAGCTTTACCCTTAGAAAAGCTTGTTCTTTCAACAGTTCTCTGCAGAACTAGAGGGCCATTGCGCTGCTGAGGTGACAGCGTGTGTAGCCTTGACTACAACAAGGACCACCGCTTAGTTCTCCAAGCACTATCTGACACAGAGAATGTGCTGAGCTTGTGCGTACTCCGGGGCCGGGTCAGCCTACGTATGACTCGCTCGCTGTATTTCATGCTTCTTTATGCTCTTGTGACCCGGATGAATTTAACGGGGAACTGAGCGGTGTGTTCAGTTGTCCTGTGTACGGTTCTTACACTTCTGCCCATCTTAATCCAGTTCCTCGCAGCGTGATGCAGTCTCTAATTATAAATCAAATCATACAACCTGCCTTCTCAAACTCCTGTCTCGTTCCATGATTTTTTTTTAATTCAGATTTTTCTTTTATCCTTGTTATTTGATGTTTGCTTACATATTTTATTTATTGCATGTAATTCAAGTGCTGCAGTAAATACAGAATTACTAATTGTAATGGATCTTCATGATGCTTTTCACTATAGTATCCAAATGCTTTTGAACCACCCTAAGTGTATCTTCACAATATTGGAAAGAGATTTCCCTCTCATTTCACCGATGCAAAGCCGGGAAACTCACGGCAAAGCTATCAGAGTTCTCCACTGTATCTGTCTGTTCCACAGTGACAATAAACAAATTTCCAACTTGCCCTGGTAAACTAGTTATATCTTCATTAATCATCCACCAGGTTGCAGGTGAACTTTCAAAGGGGGCTGCTGGTTTTGGTTACCCCCTCTGTTTGGACTTGCCTAACATGGGCCTTGAGGAGGCTCCCTTGGCTGCGTTATGCCGGGCTTTTGCCGGCAATTGTATCTCATTTTGTCCATAAGGACATCAAGCTCCAGCATAAAAACAGTTAGTCCCTTTGAGCCTGGTAGCCCCACTAGAAGGATTTTTAAAAAGCTAATTTTTCTAACAGTAAGACATAGTATTCTAATTTTCATCCTAAATTTACTTAGGCCTTCATATGTACTTGGTGCCACCGTAACCCTTTAGTTGAAATACCTGTGTTCAAGCCCTAACCTGTGCGTACAAACTAACCCTATCCTATCTCAGCCTTTCTTGTGTCGGAGTTAGCTGAAATAAAACTTTAGTCTTTTCTCATGATAGATTCTTTGCTCTTATAACCATCTTAGGAAGCCGTTTCGATGGCTATTCTAGTTTTCACGTGTCATTCTTGAATATAAGCCCTACCCAAAATTCTGCAAGAGAGCTGTTGCCATAACATCTGGATGTGCCTTACCTGGTCTTTAGATCTCATTTGTCATTTTCATTTTTGTGATGTTTAGTCACTTCTGTGACTAAATAATGCTTCTGCATCGTCATCCTTCTCTATTAATGGTGATGAATTCCCAGTTTAGAAGAATTTTGGCTGTTAGTCCCTGTGTGAACACCCCTGTGCTTTGCATTAATCTTATTACTGCATTCCACTAGTCCATTCTTCAGGATTCCCGTGCTGTTGCAGAACCTCATCTGGTTCTTCATTTAGGATATTCCAGTCTTCTGTACCGATGCTTTTTAAATTTGTCAATAACTAGCTCTATTAACATTCTTCTTGCAATTCCTTGTGCTAATGTAACTTAAAAGCAGTAAATAGCACCCGTTCTGAGACCAGTGCTGGAGGAGCTTTTAAAGGACTCGCTCTCTAGCCCACAGGTTCCTATCTCTCAACATGGGAATTTTTTAGCCATTTTTTGCCCACAAAACTTTTCTTGCACTAATCTTCACATTTTCCAGTTTAACTTCTATTTTCACATGTGGCACCGGATCAAACGCTTTACTGAATTTTAGGTGGGTGAGATCAACTGTGTTTTCCTTTCCCAAGAAAAATCTTTCTTATCAAAAAAGACATCAAATTTGTCTGGCATGATTGCCTTTGTTAAACCTATGTTGCATTTTTTCTCTTTATTTTCCTCCACATCTTTTCCCCCTCCAGGGGAAGAATAAGTTTTACATCTCACTGAGGTCAGACTAATTAGTCTCTAGTTGTCTGGACATTAATTTCCAAGTCTTTGGCTTTTTTTTTTTTTTCCCCTCTGTCTCCTCATAGTAGGATGTCAGTTCTAGATTATTTTTGTACCCCTAGAGGTGGCAGAAAAAAATTAACTCGTTGGCATCACAACTCAATTGTAGGGCTTCATAGTTTTGTTTGTTGGTGGTTTGGGGTTTTTTTGTATTTTTAAAGAAAGATGCTATGTCATGGCTATTGATACAGGAAAAAATAATGAATTTTGAAGTCCTGCAAAGTCCTTTGAAAAAAACATAATAACGATAAGCTTCTTAACTAACGATAGCTGAAGCCAGGACTCCGTTATCCTGTGTAATTGTTGATAACTACCGGCGGATCATTACAGCCCTTGGCAACCCTGATCATTGACATCCAGAAGGTACTTTCCTTATGCCGCTCGCTTCAGCATTACTTACTGCTGTCACTCCTGTGTTTAAACAACAATTAAAGCATGTGCTGGCTACTCAACGTGTACCTATAAGATAAATGTTAAGAAAATACAGTCTGAGAATAGACAAAATAAGTAGAACAATAGAAAGGTAGTGGGTCTGGAGGGTCAGGATTCCATAGGGAAGACTGCAGTGCTCTCAGTGATGACATGAACCCATGGCACTGAAAAATCTGGGTCGTTAGCTGTGTTTCCTGGAAGTAGGAAAAATTAATACTTTTACATACTTTGTTTCATCCTGTATGTAGATGCACTCCTTACCAATACCTATCATGACGATGAATCTTTCTGAGCACCTTTCGCTCAGGTACCTCATTATAAAGATGGGAACGTAGGCAACAACCCTGGAATGTTTGGGTTTGGGGGGTTTTGTTGGTGTTTTTTTTTTTTGGTGGGGGGGCAGATGCAGTCTGTTTATAAATACTTGAAAATGATGTCTTTTTTTATGATTCTTCTGTATGTCTGGAGCTCAGGATTCTGTTTTACAGGGAAAGTGAACAGTTCTGACCAATGCCTTTGTTTTACTGGAAGTGTGCACGATAGTATCAGCCTTCGTATGAAGTAATATTGCTAAGGCTTGATTGTGGGCCTCCTTAAAGTCGCAGATAACTGTTAGATAAAAATGACCTTATTTCGCAGTTCCAGTACCGAATTCCAAAAGTTCCAGTGAAGCTGGTCTGAATGTGCTTAAATTTTTGCTTCTAATGCAAGCAAATCTCGCTGAAGTACATGCTTGTGAAGTTGGGAATCTTACTTTTAGGCCATGTACTTTTGAGCACGATTACAGGATGGAGGCCTTAAAAGCAGAAAATCCGTCACATCCCTGCATGCAGACTTCAGCGCGCGTGTAAAGTCCTGAAGCTCCCCATGTGGGTTACATTACAGAATTAAGATTTTTGAAATACGCATTTATGGCTGGCTGTTGAAAGGTGGATAAGTAGAATTTCTGCCTGACCCTTTCATGATCAAACGTTTCAAAGCTGGTCAACTACCTTGTTTGTGTGGATTATTGTATTTGTTTGCCTTTACTAAATTTTCTTTTCAGTCATTTGTGCCTGCCTTTGAACATCTGAAATGAAGGGACATTGCTAAGTGTTCTCCCCGTAGCATGAATATTTAATAGTGTGCGTGTTCTTTCTCTGTATCGTGTGTGTGCCTATATAATATCAGCAAAATCTCGTAAAATCAGTTTTTGCGAGAGATTTTCAAAGCACGTCCTGTGATTGAGCCGCAGTGCTGAGTATATTAAGCTATTGCAGAATTTCACCTAAAATACTAGAATGAATTTGCCAAATGGTGGTATTTCACAAATAACCATGGATTCAGCGGGCTTCCGCTAGCAATTTTATTTCAGTGTGATCTGAGTTCCCAGTACGGATGAACTGGTGTCTCTTAGAGATCAAAAATTCTTTGGCCCTTGTCAAGAGAAGATTTTCTTTGTTTTCTCAGAGGTACAGATACTCATTTTCTTGCGCTAGGAGCTGGTATGAGTATTATGGGCGGATCCTGCAAAGTGCTGAGCACATGGTTAACTTTAAGGGAGTATATGCTTAAAATCACAGGGACTGCTGATGTTTAAAATTACGCATATACTTAAGTACTCTGATGGCCTGAGGCCAGCGGCTTTCGCATCTTTAGGACTGAGCCCTAAGGAGACTACGGGGAACGGCTGCAGCTGAATTTTCTTTTCCCGTTTTCAAATATAAGGTTTAAAGCACAAATTCCGACAGCTGTTGAATTAAAAATACTTAATTTTAAACGTGAGGAATGCAGTACGCAGAGGAGATACGCCTGGTTTCTTTCTGTCTCTGCCGGCATCCCGGCTCACTCCTCTACAGCGTTAGTGCAGGGCTTGCAGTTTTCAGTGGTGCTCCGTTCCTGCCGCGTCCTCTTCCATCTTTTCCATCTGCTTCATTCTGTTTGGAAAATGGCAATGTAGAATGTGTTTGGTGTAACCTTAATCCTGACCAGCATCTGGGCTCCGTTTAAAAAAAAAAAAAAAAAAAGCATCTACTGCAGGCAAGGTTTCTGTATACGTTTCCCTGCTTTAGTAAAACAAAGTTGGGGAGGGGGGGAGTGAGCAACCAAAAATAAACCATAGTGAAATAATATTTCTTTTAATGGACGTGTTCATTAATATGTAGGTTTTAATATGTTTTCCCACATACAGGGGCAAACTGCGGTGCTTGTACTTTTCTCCTCTATCCTGGCGGGTGTCATGTCAGAGGTAAACCGGATTTGCACCATTTTCGAAAAGGAGAGGGGTTGTCTTTAAATCTTTGAACAGCCATGCTGTTAATTACTCACAAATACGCAAAAGTTAATGCCACCGTACAAAAAACGTCATGAACTGAAATTCCCGGGTATGACATTTCCCTATTAAACTTTTACAGGCCTGTTGGAGGTCCCCGACGGCGAGGCAATTTTATCAAATCCCCCAGAAGAAAGTCACAGACGCAATTCTGGTGACTGCTGCTGCTCCCTCCGCCCCAGCCATCCCACCCAATTTCCCCGACCCGGCCTGAGGAAAAAATTTTGAAATTTGAAAATTTGAAAATCCGGCGCTAGATGTCTCCAGCACCTGGAGCTCTTGCACCGACCCGGTAATTGTGCACCCCGCGGAGCATCATTGTGCTCAGCCACACGTTAAAACTGCGGCTGCAGAGCGAGTTCCGATCGCTGGGGTGGGACGCCTCATTATACAGCGCAGAATAACGCTTTGCAGCCCGCTGCGCTTCCCCGGTGTGTGAGGGGGTGTCCCCCTTTTCCATTTTTTCTGCTTTTTGATTTTCCCGACCCCGAAGCCGGCGGTACTGTGCGCATCTGCCCTGCGCTCCTGCCTCAGGGCTGTTGAACTTCACTCCCCCAGCAGCCACAGAGGTCGCTTCTGAGCAGCACGAAAAGGGTTTCTTTTTTTAATTTTTAATTTTTTTTAAATTTATTTTTATTTTTTAAATTCCCCCACACACACTAAGGCTCTCAGTCCCTCACGGCCAGAGTGGAAAAGCACGTTTAAATCCTGAAACTGGCATTTCCCACGTGGTGTCTCGCCGAGCCGCTGTCACAGCCACGCCGCGCTCCCTTGCGCAGGGCGAAGGCGCTTCTCTCCCGCCTCTGCCGAGAACGCAGAAGGCGATTAACATTTTTAATCAACCGGTATTTTCAGGACACCGCGCTAAACCCCAAACTTGCGCGAAAAGCTAGCTCTCGTCATCGGCAGGCTCTCGCTTTTTGAATCCACCGCCAAGCGTACAAATAACGAGGGGATTAAAGTCCTGCTCCACCTTTCGCGGGTGGCTGTTGAAGTGATCGATGTTTGTCAGCGATTTGAGGGTTAATCCAGACAAGCTCATAGTGTTTGGCGTTCCGAGTCCTTAGCCAAGCAAAGAGCATGGGGGGGTCTGGTGTGAAGAACTAGCAGTGGGTACCGGGAGGCAAAAATAATGGTTTATGTGAATATAGAATGTATCAGATATATGTATAAGCATTAAATTGGGGGGGGGGGGGGTTTTTTTTAGTTGTCTTCACCCCATGCTGAGATCCTGGTAATAACGCACGGTGTTTCCACACTCGCTGGGGAGAAAGGGGAATGGAGGGGTGTACCCCAAGCTGCGTCTGGTCTTCAGTCCTCCCCGGAATTCCTAGGGGAAGGTGTCCCCTACCTTTAATTATTTAGTTTAAACAGACTTAGAGCACGCCTCATCTTTCAGGCCTTTTTCCTCGCGTCTCTAGGAGGCACCCTTCGTCGAGCGAGGAGATAAAATCTTGGCAAAAAGAGCACCGAAGGATGTGAACCCCTCGGAAAATTCCACTTCCTCCGCAGCAGTGCCTGGCCTTGGGTCTCTCCCTCATTCCCATGCCCTTCGCCAGGGATTTCTGCCCGAGGCTACCACACCAACTTTCTAAATAAATGCCGTGCCGCAGAGAACACCCCAGCTCGCCGCTTTTGCAGTTCCCCTCGCCTCAGCACGCTCCCTCCTCTCTTCCTACGTCCCTCCATTTTATTTCTCCGCTGCTTTTTCTCTTCAGCAGACTCCCAACTCTCTCTCTCTCTCCCTCTCCTGCTGAACTTGCCGGGAACAAAAGGCTCCGTTCCAGATCCAGCCCGCAGTTGCCGTGAGAAACTTCCTGGCGAGCGCTGCCCGCCGCCCCGCTCGCGCTGCCCGCCTCGCCAAAATGGCAGCGCCGGAGCGGCAGGGCAGGGGGAGCGCCCCTCTTCGCTGGGCGCCCCCCGCCCCGCTCGTGCGCCTGAGCTCCAACTTCTCTAAAAATACACTTTCGGAGGGCAGAATTGCACCGGGGGCGGGGGGGGGGGATCTGTTTTTTTCACACTCCGCTGCAAAGAGCAGCTGAGGGGGGAGAAGCGCGGCGGGGCGGCTGGCCGGGAGCTTCCCGCAGGCTGCTGCCTTCCCCGCACCGCCGCTTCCCAACTCCTTGAAACAGCGGAATAGTTTTGCCTCGCTGGGAAAAGCCAGGCCCAGAGTTGAGGTCTTTCTCCTTTCGCAGCTTTAAAAACCTTTTTTTTTTTTTT
>VZTL01016649.1:0-12332 GCA_013400535.1 Scopus umbretta
GAGGAGGAGGCGGAGGAGGAGGCAGGCGCCCCGGCGTTTCCCGCTTCGTGCTTGGGGAGCGATGACGAGCGCTGCTGGGTGTCGCAGGCCTCGGACAGGTTCAGGGGTCTCGGTGGTGTCACCCGGCCGGGCTTAAGGGCAGCAGCAGCAGCAGCAGCAGCAGGCCCGTGAGCTTCCCGCCGACGCGCCCTCTCCGAAATGCCGTTTTCATGGATTCGCCTGAACTCGGGCCCGGGGGGTTGCGAAGGACGGCGGGCGCGCTGTTTGCCTCAGTGGACCGATGAGCGCCTTGCCTTGGACGTTAGGTGGATAAGGCGTCATTTGTAGCCTCCGGTTCCAGTCATCCGCTTCTGTTCTTTCTTACAAATTAAAAAAAAGTAAAATTCATTTTCTTACCTGGTATTTTCTTCCCCAAAGGCAAATTTATATCCGTTGCATGTTGTAACGATTATCACGGGGTTTTTTTAGAAATTGAACAGATGGAACTTTCTACATCTCCCAATGCAAGACGTTCTCCAGCTCTTGAATATTTTATGGATATTAACTGAAAAATTTGTAGTTCCTTTTTTGCCTTCTGTCAGTGTGGTAGGTTAACCCTGGCTGGTCGCCAGATGCCCATCAGGCTGCTCTGTCAGTCCCTCTCCATCAGTAGGACAGGGTTGAGAAAATAATGATGAAAAGCTCATGGATCAAGATGAGGACAGGGAGATCACTTACCATTTACCATCACAGGCAAAACAGGCTCGACTTAGGGAAATTAAAATTTATTGCCAGGAATAACAGAGTAGAATAGTGAGAAATAAAACCAAATCTTACAACACCCTCCCTCNGCTCTGGCCAGCGGTGGGACCATCTTGGAGCTGGCTGGCATTGGCATTCTTCTCATAGAAGCCACCACTGTGGCCCCCCTGCTCGCAAAACCTTGCCACACAAACCCAATGCCATCAAGTTTTTGCACTCTTAAAAGAGTGTCAAGGCAAGACTTAAAGGCAATATTCCAGTATCACTTCCTCAGTGAAGTGTTCAGTGGTCACAAGTAGCTCATGAGCCACGTAATTACCTAGGATCTTTTTGGCACAGGACAGCGGTGGTTCACGCCCAGGTGCTCATCTCTTCCCTCCCAAATGCTTTCAGAGTTACAGCTTTCTGGATTACAGCAGCCTGTTCTGCAGGTCTGGTCTGCCTGCCTTGTCTGTAGATGACTACACATCTGGTTGGATTATCTAATGATGGTTTACTCCTGGCAAGTAGTACTCTCTTTTTAAGGCTTGTGTGCTATTCTTTAATTTATTGTGGGTTTTCATGATATATATGGCTACGTTCGTTTTTGAAGCAAATAGCTGCAACAGTAGCGGCATTTGCCCTAAGTGCCAGATGCAGCTAAACAGGGAGATTTTGCTGCGCGATTTACGAGTTGCTTTAGGTAAAGGCCACTTACTGTTGCAAGAGCAACACAGTACAGGTAGGTTTTGGGCTGCGGTACCAGTGTCAGCTTAAGCAGCTTCCCCAGCGGTGTCTGCCCTTGTGCAAGCCCCAGGACTCTTGGTTGCCTGCCAGTGTGGTAAACTGAATCGGGTCTCGTCAGACGGCTTAAGAAGCAGTGGCCCATCTGAAGCCACAGCCTGAGCTGGCTTTAAACATCCTAATGTGCATTCTTAAGACAACAAAAGGTTAGGCAAAACAAGACCTACAACTTCAGTAAGAAGGAGGTTTGGCCACAGGAAGGCTCATGCTGCCAGTGCACACCCTGCCTCTCTCTGACTGGGAAATCGGGTATTGGAGGTAGGGGGCAGCTGATCCCTTTCATCTGCACATAGCTCCCTCCTAAACTAAAGTCACACTTTCTCCCATAATCCCATTGTAAAATTCTCTTCTGTGCCTGCTTGGGCGTTCGTCTCGCCACTGGGATATGTACAACTGGTGTGCCAATTCATACCTTTGCTGAGGAAAGGATTCAGGGATTTCACCTTTCAGGTCTGATCGCAAACCCACGCATTCTTGCTACACAGCTCTCCCCGAGGATGAACAGGCCTGTCTGACCTGACGTACTCAGAGGCCCATGATTCATCAGCTTCTCAAAACAACCCCACAACTCTCCAAAAGAACTGAAATCACTGGATGAATATTCCCAGATTTACGTATATCCCAGATACAAATTCTGTATCCATACCTTCTCAAACATTTTGCCAGTTTATCTTTCTCTTTACTGTGGTCATGACATTAAGAAGAAGTGATCTCAAATTTATTTATTTAGAAGGCAGACACTCAACTAAGCTAATTTTGTAAGCGTTTTTAATAGTCAAAGGTGAGTTGATTCATCCCATTTGACTAAACACCTACTTTTTATATGAGATGAATCCACCTGTGTTATTCAGAGGGTGGCTAATTCCAATTACAGAAGTTTTCACCTAGTATGGAAATGATCCCATTTATCACATTTTGAGATATATTTTAAGCAGATGTACATTAACCTTTTTAAAAATACTTTTGTTTCAATACCTTCCATGGCAAGTCTCGGACAAGAATTTATTGTGATTATTGATGGGGTTTTTGCTGATCTCTGTTAGGCTGCATACCCAGCACTTGAGCTCTGTCAGAGTGGTCCCTTAAAACGTGGTAGTTTCCTGTTTAGGACAACACTGAAAGTAATTGATTTTAATGAGTGCTATCCCTGTAACTTAATTAAAAAAATCAAAGGCTTTCCAAATGTTTTCTCAATGTACATGTTCATATGTTTTTTTGTAGGTAGGATACAAAGTTTTGTAAATCAAGTCACAGCTCAGAATTGAGATAAGTCTTCCTACTTTAATGAGAGTTCTTCTCTAGTGTACATGATTTTTGTCGTATTATAGCCAAAGTATTGTGATGTCCATACTACAGGTGAGTTAACAGTGCTCATTTATATGTATGCTATACTTTTAAATGTCATTGATTATTTCTAACATTCCCGTTTGTATGTTTGTCTTGGACTGCTACTTGGGAAGAAAGCCATAATGTGTTATGAGGCAGTTTCTTAAAAACTGGATATTTACCAGAAGTAATTACTCCAAAATTTGTCTTTCCAGGGGTCTCTCTCCAAATCTAAGAAATGTGAAAGTTTTCTATTTTTGTACGGTCTCCTTCACTATAAAAGGTGACACAAATACACTGAAATTAATTAATTCTGGAACTCCTTACAAAATTAAATCTTACTCCTTATTGTTCTGTGACTTCATCTTAGGTGAATTAAACCTGAATAGAATAACTTCCAGGGGCGAGATATTAATTCTGAGAAAATATTTTTGCGTATTCTTCCGCTATACATTTGATACAAAAGTATTATAAGTGTGTATAACATTTCAGTATATACAGGCAGGGTTGTTTGTTTCTGTTTACTTGCCACATCGATTATGGAAACAGCACTGTCACCTAAGAGACTCAAGCACATTAAAAATACCCCAAATATTTGAAAGCACTATGACAAATTAACATACGTTGGTAGGGTAGTATTCTGCTAATAATGGTATCTGAGGTAACTACTTAAATCTAACATCTTCACTTAAGCCTTAGGGAAAATGCTGCTTTCTATTTCCAGCAACATGGCATGACATAGGCAGAAGCTGTGTTGAACTCCCAAGTATTTTAAGCTTGTAAATGCAGAACGCAGGTATTTTGTCTCTTAACACTAGATGGCAGACAAAAATGGGAAAACATTTCCTTCTTTTCAGAGACAGAATATTGAAAAATTAATTTGCAACTTGAATGAACTTCACTGAAAGTTCTCAGAATAATAAGAATGAAGACCATTGGACACAGACACAAAATATCATGCATATGATAGTATGGATACTTTCTGCAGCCTTTTGTTTGGCTGCAGTTTTTGGCACAAATACTGCAAATAATCAAGTGGAACACTTCTACATTATTTTCTTATTGCTTTTTTATCTCTGTTACTTCCCTTCAATGTTTTGCTCTTGTCAAAGAAGAACTAAAAATTCTTGAAGCCTACAGAAAGACTTAAACAACTCAGATAGAAGAGAAACTTTCAGAGAAAACTCTCCGTGCAAGGTAGTCACACAGTTCTGAAATTGCCTTCCGTAAATCTAAAAAGCCAGTGATATGACTTACATTGCAACTGCTTACTATCTTTGTCTTACATCAGTTATCTAAAGTATTTAGGCTGCTTCACTGCATATTGTCGTTGAATCTTAGAAAATAATATGGAAGTATAATGTTTGCTAAGGAGGCAACTCATTTGCATGCAATATTACAAATTGTTGTATTGCATATTGTGTGATCAGTTCACCTAGCAGTCAGCGAATATTTTGAGTTGTTACCCCATTCCTCTCCCAGCTACATCTTCCAAAAGAAGTGTAGCAGGAGGGTCAGAGTCCCCAGGGGTACCTCCATGCTGAATCAGACATTAAAATGTGAGTTCATCGAGCTGTAGCACTGCACTAATGTGACTGCTTGCAGGATTTGAGCTGCTGTCTGCCCTGTGGATGAGGCGGTTGGTGGCTGTGCATGCAGAAGGTGCTGTTAGTTACCAAGGCAGTCTGGGATTGCTGTACAAAAACGTGCTTTCCATTGCCTATTATGTATAGATGTGTGGTGCATTTATGGGGCTGATAACCAGCACAGACTTCATTGCTATTAAACCGTGATGTGCATATACAGTACTAGAACAGTAACAGGTTGCACTGAATCCCACCTAATCTTTCCCTTTCTGTGCTGCTACTGTGGCTGCACAGACTCCAAGCGAGCCTGGCTATCTTCAGTGCCGCGTTGGGCAGTGTAGGCAGCCTTATGAACTATAATCAGAAAGACCCAAGTTATTCCCATGGTGTCTTTCCTGTTGGGGTTGTTCTCAATGAGAATGGTAAGTGTACTGGAGCAGAAGGGTAAGTGCAAAAGTAAATATGACTTTTCTGTCATGGTTAGGAAGTCATCTACAAGGATGGCCATAGCTTCTGGTTCTTGATTCCTCAGATTATTCTCTTTATACAAAAGCTTTTGGTATAAAATGGGCCTGGGGGTGCTGGTTGATGGCCAGCTGAACATGAGCCAACACTGTGCCCAGGTGGCCAAGAAGGCCAACGGCATCCTGGCTTGTATCAGGAATAGTGTGGCCAGCAGGAGTAGGGCAGTGACTGTGCCCCTCTACCTGGCAGTGGTGAGGCCACACCTCAAATACTGTGTTCAGTTTTGAGCATGGTTTAGTGGACATGGTGTTGTTGGGTTGACGGTTGGACTAGATGATCTTAGAGGTCTTTTCCAACCTTAATGATTCTATGATTCTATGATTCTATGAAAATGCATATATAGCAGGAAACACCAGACGGTGGCATTCCCCTTCCCATGGGAGTGCTTTAGTCACAAGGTTACAACACTATGTTCCTTTTTCCAGGATTTCTTCTTGGTTGCATGAATCTTCCATTCTTTTTTGCATAGTCACCTAGTTTCAACAAGAGGAGAAAACGTTTTCCATTCTGCCTTGCTAGCAAATTGGCAAATGGGAAATTCTCTTAGGGAGTCAGAAATGTGTATTTAAACCTTCTCAGGCTGAAAATAGCACTGAACCTATTTTCATCACCTGGGCAAATATTCTATTTAGAATAGTGTTATACTAGATATTGTCAGTGACCTTCCCTCTGTTCCTCTTCCCTCCAATTCCTGCTGTTCCTCCTCTCCCAGCCCAGGAATCTCCATTTTCTCACCCCATTTGAAAGAACTGGAAAAGTCCCAGTGTGTTCCCTGAAGGAATGGCTGTAAGGTGCCTTTAGAGTTACAGGCTCTGCATTTTGAATGGGTAAAGGTACCTGGCTCTTGTTCAGACTTGAGACTCTAGGTTAGAAACTGGATCTGGGATTTAGCTACACCCTCCTCTGTTCATTTTCCTGCTTTGCTAAGTCCAAGCAGTTTCCCGCTTCCCACAAAATGTAAAAGAGCTTGGATCCCTAAATCAGGGTTCTGGATCCCTAAATCAGGATTCTGGGTTCTGCTAGGGGACCTGATAGCTGAAGTCCTTTACACAGCTGGCCTTGATTTCCTGTGCCTCCACAGCTCATAGTTAATGGTCTCTGGCCTTGATCAGCACCTTTGCGTATTCTAAAAATCTAGCGGCTAAACACAGGAGTGTACTAATCAAATAATTATATAGTAATTATGATACATAGAATTTGAAATTCAGACTCATGCTAGAGGTCATATTGCAATTCCTTTTCAGCCCCTTCTGATTACTTTAATAGTCGTTCTGTTTACTTTAATAGTCATTCTGTTGTTGTTCAGCACTCAGGAACTGACAGATGTGAATTTTGTTACTGCAGTGCTGGTTGAGAGTATGACTGTGCAAGTGCGAAAGTTTTTGGCATGAATGGAAGGAGGTCAAAACGCACAGCTTCTTTAGGTCCACTGGAATTAATTCACTGTCCTCATTGTTTGCAATTACTTATTCAATATCATCAGAGAAACTGAGTCATTGATATTTATTTTGTCTTTTAATGAAAACCTTGACATATGTCTGACCTTTGCACCAGACCTTGAGGTACTTTACTGGGTCTTATTTTATTTATTTTATCTTAGCGTTTTTTCCTTTATTAAAAAAAAACTCTGTAACTTCTCATCTGTGGAAAAAGTACTTTGTCATTCTTCTTCAAAAACAGTCCATCATAGTTCCTTCTCCTGAAGTTACACTTTTTTAAATTTTTTGCTCTGACCTACCTTGGTGAGGCTCCTTATCTGTCAGTTGTTTTCCACGGCCCTGGTGGCAGGTGAGCTGGCAGGCCATTTAGTGTCCTAATAGAGAATCCAGACTGTCTGGAATGCTGCAAATGAAACAGATACTTTTTTTGCAGAAGCCTATGTACCTGATTTATAATGATTTATTTCTATCTCAACTTAAAGTAGCCCGATGAAAGTTGTGGAAGTACCAGTAAAAGCTCAGTATTGTAC
This sequence comes from Scopus umbretta, assembly GCA_013400535.1. Lineage (NCBI taxonomy): Eukaryota > Metazoa > Chordata > Aves > Pelecaniformes > Scopidae > Scopus > Scopus umbretta. The sequence goes on from VZTL01016649.1 coordinate 6,931, forward strand.
AGGCAAACACTACTTATTAAATTTGCACAGAATTTTACAGCAGCAATGGGAAAAAGGTGATATTTAGAGAATGATTTACAAGCCGTGGAAGATAATTCTACCACCATAATTCAAATACATGAATTAAGCAAACCAGTTCCAGGCTTTGGGCCGAGTGGGACTCTCAGTCGCTGCTGTCAGTAATGTCTCTGAAATCAGAAACATGCCCAAAGAATGAGGTCAGCACTGGTGAATAATAAAGCTTTTACTGAAACAGGATAAAAAGTTATTCTTTCAGACATAATCTCCTTAGGGATTGAACAGAGTCACGTAGTAATGTACGTAGTTAGTGGTACTGTTTTATGATGAGTACCTGTGACATGCCCAGTTACGAGTCACAGGGGGCCCATACCCGTTGTTTTTTCTCTGGCTGTAATGCCTGTGGCTAATTCCTACTGAAGGATGCACTTAATTTAGGAGAGTCTTGTTCCAAAATGTTGCCTAACAGTAATTATAGTAGTTTGATGTGTTGCAGTCCTACATTTTAAGGATATGAAGCTGGATTTGTTGTTACATAGCTTTTACTCTTACTTAAGTAACTTCCCCTTCTTTTAAATACACAGTTAACCTACTTGTCCGGGAAATGAACATAGTTTCACAGAAAGTGAAAGGCATCCAGGTCGCGTGCGTCTGTGTGTGTGTGTGTGTGCACGCACGTGTGTGTGTGTGCGGGAGCAGCTTTTGCACGCACATACACACGCGCGCACACACAAAACAATCGCTAGATCCACTTTGAAGGGTTTAAATTCCATTTTTGGTATATAAAAAGGGTTAGCAGGACAGAACATTGTCCCATGTTGATTATAATGTTAATCTGAAAAGTTAAGGGGAGTTTGCAGTGTGCCTGGACTGGAAATTGATGAGATTTTGGGTTGTCCTGACATTTTCTAATAGTCATTCAGATTCCCTGAAAGTACTCCTTCCTGCCCCAAAGGGGTTTTGTCCAAATCAAAGCTTAACTCTTTCTGAGGAATGGAGTTATTGACACTACTCATCAGTTTGTGTCTTCTTGAGTTGTGAGAACAGCACTAGTAGCTGCCTACATTGCATGATTTTATGTGTGCTGTCTGCAATACATTTTTCTCTATCTCTTGTGGGCAAGTTGGCTTTAGCAGTTGCATTTGAGGCTGCTTTAGTTCCATAGACCTTCTCTAGTAACTTTCTAGTTGTATAGAGTTGGAGTGAATTATTAAGCCTAGTCCAAAGAACCTTGCACGTTAATAAAACTATTGAATTAGCAGTGGGATTTTTTTTTTTAAAGAAACCAGAATTGCAGGAGGTTGTACCAGTACAGCAGCAAAAATAATTTTACATACTTTTAGTCCAGTAAAGATGACTTACAGTGAAATAGTTTATCCACTGCTTTCTGGAAATAAGCAATATTTTAGTACGGAAAAATAAGGATCTACCTTGCTATAAATGCATCTGTGCTACAGGCTAAATCCTTGAACAGTACTTGTGTAACTTTCTCTAATCTTTTATATGAAAGAATCCATTTGCTAGCCATTATACTACTTCCAAAAGGAGTTCTCATTACATTTCATGCTATTGGTATGTATTTACATTACTTAACATGTCTCCTTGAATGTATTCTCTATCACTAGGGCAATTTCAATGCAATACTGTGTTAACTGTTTTTATCTACCCTCAAATATATTACTAAGTAAGTGTATTATATAAAAATATATTAAGAAGTAAATGTTTCTACCATCTTCTTGATAACTGAACCTTTTACTGCACACTCTAGTCCTTTCCACCCTATAAGGTCTATGGTAGCCGGTTTTTGCAATTTACTGCTTGAAAAGAAATAGAATCACATCAGCACTAAGGAAATAATTTTTGATTTCTCCAAAATCCTCTGGAGATCTAGCCAACCATGATAAAATTTGCTTTTCTTAATTAATTGGTTTTCATGACTTGATAAGTGCAGTAGCAGTAATCTTCTAGCTCTTCAGATCTAGAGAATCTCACAGAGAAAAGAGGCAAACCTGGGTTTCTTAAATCAAAAGCAGACAGCAGTATTTTCCACTTGATCTTTTCTTACATAGGAACTTTTAGAATTTGTTTATGCTTTCCAAAGTAAAAGAGTGCAAACATTATCTTCACAAATTGTATTTAATAAATAACGTCTGTCATGAGATGAAACAGTTGCTGCGTTTTAGAAGTTGGGGGGGGTTAACACTAAAATGCGTGTATTTCTGCTTCAGCATATATTCCTTGCCTGGCTTGGCAAAAAGCATCTGCACTGCACTGTAATTCATGCAGGTTTTGGAAGACAAAGATTGTTTAGTCTGGCAAAGGTTTGGTTAAGGAGTAATCTAATACCAGCCTATACGTACTTTAAAGTCAGCTACAGAGTTAATGGAACCACGTTCTTCTCAGTGGTGGGAGGTAAATAGGGAACAATGGCCACTGTGGGAGGTTCTGAAGGATCATTAGGAAGTAATTTTTCACCAAGAGAACTGGAACAGGCTGCCCAGAGAGTGGAATTTCCATACCTGAATGATTTCAAGACCCAGCTGGACAAAGCTGTGTCTGACCTGATCTAGTGATGGTGATAGTCCCACTTCAATAGGCAGTTATGCTCTGGAGGAAGACCTCAAGATGTCCCTTCCAACCATACTTCTATGATTTTGTGATTCTATGGTTAAGGTACTCAGGCTAGTATAGTCAGTATTGCTGCACAGGAGAAATTGTCGCTGAGATTTGCCTAAATCCTAGCTTTGAAAATATCTCCTTGAACAACAAAGTGACTTGAAATTATTACCCAGCTACAGGTACACAAAATACGCTTACCCGATTCACATCTTATTTAGCCTCGGTAAATTCAGATGGATTACTTGGCAGTACCACAGATTTAAAGTATCAAATGCCAGAGGAAGGATGAAAGATTTATTATTTGGATAATGTTGGAATTTTGTAAATCACAACAATAACAGCAAACTAGTCAATATCTCATCTTCCAAGGTATATTTAAAAAAATAATACACTCAGGAAACTACACAGAAAGATTTTAGAAAGTTAAATCGTTCCACAATCCTAACACAACGATAGGGTAAAACCTATGCTAAATGAGTCTTGGGCGCTCTCAGTATACCCTAGAGCAACTCAAACAGTACTCAGTACCTACATTTAGGCACTGAACTGAAGCCTTGATTTCCTTTGGATATGATGGATTTGGGACACACGGCTCACACATAATCCATAGGAAGAAGGAAGTGGTTATTCCCCTCTCCTCAGCACTCATTACACCACATCCATAATACTGCCTCCAGCTGTGGAGCCCCTGCCCAGCAAAGGGGGCTGTGGAGATGATCGGGGGGCTGGAAGACAACTTGTTGGGGGAGGCTGAGTGAGCTGGGCTTGTGCTCTGCACCAAGGGGGTGCAACAATAAAGAGTGTGGTAAAATAGCTGTTTTTGTAAGGTAGGATAAAACCAGGAATATAGATAGCGAGGAAATTTAGGTCCCTTCTGATGGCAGGAGCCCCACTTTTGTGCAGCATCAGACAGACAGCTGATGGATCTTCCCCTGGCACGCTGCACAGATGTTGTCTGTGGAGGGATTCCTCCTCCCTCCCATGATGTGGAGCCTTTTATTTTGTGCAGCAAACAGTCATACATCTTCTCCTGACAGGCTGGGACGTCATCTCTGTCATACCATTCACCAGCGCACAGCATAGGCTTTAAGTACAAGGCCCAGTAGAGCAGACATGTCCTGTTCGAGATCACTAACTCAAATACAACGTCTTTCCGCAAGCCTCCCAATATACTTTGTTCAGCTTGGAGGAGAGATGACTTTAGGGGCGCTAACAGTGCCCCTGGTACCTACAGGGAGGCTGGCAAGAGGTCTGAGCCAGGTTCTTACTGAGGTCATGGCAGAAGAACAAGAGACAGTGGTCAGAATTAGGGGAGGGAGGGTCTGGTGGCACATAAGGAAGCTTTTCCACAATGAAAATAATTAAGCATTTGCAACTGGTTACCCAGGGAGGTTGTGGGATCTCTGCTTTTGGAAGTTTCCAAGACCTGACTGGATAAACTTAAGTAAACTGGATTGAGTTCAGTGTTGTCCCTGCTGTGAGCAGCTGTGTAATTCTGTAATTCTAAGCAGACACCTAAATTTAAGTCTTAATCCATGAGTGGAATCCTTCCCTACTAGGTAACCAACAAACATTAGATGAGAGCCCACACTGAGAAATTCAGCAGAAGATAATTAAAATGTGCCTTCCCACACTACTGAAAGTAAATAATTTAGGAAAAGAATTTAACTTGGACAGATATGGTTTGGAATGAAGTAAAGCTGGGCAACAGGAGGACACTATTGGAGTAAAAGAACAGCTAAGACTACTTAAGCATTTTCATCTGTTATCCTGTTTTTCTTTTTTCAGCCAGTTATATTCCCAGAGTGGATGCAATTTCAATATAACATTATCCTGAATGTCTGCTAGTGTGGCTGAAAAAGATGGAAAGGGCACAATTACAAAGTTACAAAACCATTAACATATATTGAACTGATTATACGCAAGATGGAGTAGAGTCTTACTTAACTAGGACAGCTTGTACAAGGAGGGCCACCTCCCTTTTTATAAACATGGCAAGGACTGCTTGTTGCACGGCGTGCTTGCCTTTTAACCTGTGTCCACGTGCTGGGTCTGACACCTATTATAGCACGTCTGCAGCCCGGACAGCGTGTGCTGTGTATGTGTGTACGCCTAGGAAGAGTTGCCTGTTCCCAGGGATCTTGTTGAACTGTTCTAGGTGCAGGTGATAAAACACATTTGCCTGAAATACATGTCTACCCATATACGACGCATTGTGATAAAACACACAAATATATGCTTCTGGTACTATATTCTGGATAGTCTTCCAACAGTATGCCAGAAGTGACTTGTCTTGTATATTCTGGTCTTTTTCGTGTACTTCCTTAATCATCTTTCAGATCATGAAAAGTAAATTTATCTTCCATGTCTGACCCTGGGCTTAGTTTTCTATTCAGCATGTCCCTGTTTCAACCCACTTAGTCCTAGCTCTGCCTAGATGTAGATGGCTACCCTGTATCCTGCTAGAAGAGTAAAGATCCCACCTGGCTTTTTGTTAACTCATGGAGTGCGGATGGTCAAAGCAAATGATTTTGGAGCACACACCTGAAATTTTTTCTCTATCTGAAGGCAGAGCTGGAGATCAGCCAGCCTGCTCTGCAGCGTAGTGTTTGCCATAGCAGAATTGCCAGGGATTCATGATCTCTTGGCCAATTCACTTATTCTTCTGGAAGTTGCTGGGTGAAGGGAGGGCAAGGGTAAGGGCAAACCCATTTGTTCCCTTACGGTCTTGCCATGCTGTTTCCTGCTAACTGGGATAGATTCCA
>VZTL01016649.1:12390-23187 GCA_013400535.1 Scopus umbretta
GAACAGGACTAAAAGGAAACAACCCCAGGAACCCAAGTTTCCTACAAATAGGCTTCCATTTAGGAAAAATATTATCAGGTGTATTAGATTAAGTTGTTGTGATTCATACTCTTTGCAACATGGGCTTAGAGGAAAGCTGTTGTAGACTCAGGCAGCTGCAGCAGTGTTCAGCCAAATCTGGATTATGGATACTTATAGCTGCTGTCAGTGGCAAAGTTTCCTGAGGCTGTTCAGCTTGTCTGTTGTCTGTTCTCATAGTCTTACCCTTGCTTGAGATGTTAACATCAGTCTCATGGTGGGATGGAAGGGGGAAAGCGGGAGAGAAAAGCGATCACGCTGGTTTTATAAACCATTATAGTCTCTCTCAGCATCCTGTTTATGAATTTTGCCCTTCCCCTATCTGTTGATACATGAAAACATTTAGTGCCAAAGAGATGGCAGTCTGTTTGTGAGATTCCTCAGCTGGTTTTATAACAGTCATGATCACAGCGATTAATCAGTGTAGGTGCAGTATTACGCACTATACATGCAGCATGGACATACTTTTAATGTTATCGGTTTCCTCTTCAGAAAGACTTCAAATTACCAGTCTCCCGACTGTAACCAAAAGGATATGAGTGCTCTAGCTTCTGACAAGATTGCATACAAATATATGTTATCTTTCGTATTAAATGAATTCATTTTATTAAATCCATCTTTTGTGATTAAGAGGGCAGACTGAGGGAGAAAAAAATAAAATTAAATCAAAATTGCTCTTCTTATCTGCCATTAACAATATGCAAAAGTCATACTGGAAGATCGAAGAACAATGAAATTCTTCTGGTCATCATACAACTTACTCTGCGAAAGTAAAAAGGATTAGTTACTGTAAAATTACCTCCCAGTCTTTAGCACCGTAGTGGAATAGAGACCCTTGGAAATTGTTTCATTGTAGAGACCTTTTCCTCAGTTGGTTTTCCCACTGAATTTTCACTTATTTTTCTATTAAATTCTCAGTAGAGTCACAGTCCCATTAAAAGTAATTTTTTTCACATGTGTTATTTTTCATTTTGCTGAGAAAAAACCTCTAAGTCTTGACCCCATCTTGAAAAAAAACATTATTTTTAGGGCAGTTGAAATCTTTTTCTTGTTTTTTTGTTTTGTTTTTTTTTTTTTTGAATCAGGTGACTCCAAAAAAGACAAGGGAAAAAAAATAAGCTATGGAAAAATGCATTTCTTTGTCTCTGCTGCATTTAGGATGTGGTCGTGCCCCGAGGAGCCTAGAGAATTGCAGTTATGATGCGCCTGAGCTCAGGGGCCCAACTTTCCATCTACGTATAAACATTCCTCCCGCTTCAGCTGAAACATGCACTTCTGGTTTGCGTAAAAAAATATTTGCAAGAACTCTCCCGAGTAAGATCATTTAAGTATGATTTTGGCCACAGCTATTTACAAGTTCGGGCTTTGACTGAAGTGAGTAATTGAATTACGTTGAGCCTCTGAAGTTTGCCTTTTATTTATATATTTCCCCCAATTGTGTGGCTCGGTCTGTCATTGGCTGCGGTCCCTGCAGCCTACCGGAGGGCTCTGCAGTTACATAAGGCTCTGCTGGGAGCCTATATAAAGCCTTTTTGCACGCCAGCAAGAGGCAGAATTTTATCAAGATCCAGGTCCCACTGCTTTAGTTTGCACAAGCAGGAGGAGATTTGCTTGAAGACACACCGAAACCTGAACCCAGGCTGGTTTGTTTGCTAGCCAGTACTTCACAGCTGTCAACCTGAGTCGCAAGTAACAGCTACTGTAAGTAGCTTCTGTGCACTATGAAGAATTTTTCATTTCCTATGCAGGATAACACACATCAGACCGAGAGTCCTTCTCCTCACAGATTCATGAGTCTGACAAATCAGTCAGATCCTGTTGGAAGACCAGAGAGAGATGAGCAATTAGCTCAAGTAGAGATTGCTGTACTGGGGGTCATATTTCTGACAGCATCTGTGGGCAATTTTATTCTCATACTGGTGCTGTGGCGAAGAAGAAAGAAGCTCTCTAGGATGTATGTATTCATGCTTCACCTCAGCATCGCTGACTTAGTGGTAGCCTTTTTTCAAGTGCTGCCTCAACTCATATGGGATATTACAGATGTTTTCATAGGGCCAGATTTCTTGTGCAGAATTATCAAGTATCTACAATTGCTGGGCATGTTTGCCTCTACTTATATGATAGTGGTCATGACAGTGGACCGATATCAAGCAGTTTGCTACCCTATGGTCACTTTCCAAAAGAAGAGAGCTCTCTGGAACATCCCCATTTGCACCAGCTGGTCTATGTCACTGATTCTTAGCCTACCACAGGTATTTATCTTTTCTAAGACTGAAATATCTCCAGGTATCTTTGAATGTTGGGGTGAATTTATTCAGCCATGGGGCCCAAGGGCATATGTGACTTGGATTTTTGTAGTTATATTCTTCATTCCCTCAGCCGTCCTTATCATGTGCCAGGTTAAGATTTGCAAAATAATCAAAAGAAATATATATGTGAAAAACCAGAATGAATATGAAGTAACAAATCAGAAGCAAGTCCTGCCATCCCGAGCAAGCAATGTGAACTGTATTTCAAAGGCTATGATCAAGACTGTAAAAATGACAGTGGTGACAGTTGTTGCGTATGTTCTCTGTTGGTCACCTTTCTTTATTGCACAGCTGTGGTCTGTGTGGTTCCCCAGTGTCGTGACCGAAGGTAAGATATTCTCCATCCTCATTCATAACTTCATAGCAGGCTAGCACATTGCTATATTGCTTTATATTTGCACTTTGCTTTTGTGTAAAAGTTACATGTGATCATTTGAGTATGATTAGAAAGAAAATTCTGGATTGATTATCTACTATATTTAATTAGGTACAGAGAACTTCAGGTGTTCTGTGATCAAAACATAGGTGTGTATTTTGTGTGTGTGTGTGTGTGTGTGTATGTTTTATGTGATTAATGATTTAAAGATTAACAAACAGCACAGGGAAAAGTATTGTCTGCTCTAGCAAGGGTTGACTTTTAGAGGTTTCAGATATTATAGCAGCAGTTATTTTGGGTTCTTGAGGTGAAAAGGAGTAATTAACTATTCAAAGTAATAAAGATTTCTTATTTACTGGATAGAACAGTGATGTTATGAGACATCTGATTTTTTTTTTGAATATTGAAAACTTGTTGATGAAATCTCTGTAGTACACTGTGAAATAATTAAAAGTTGTGAAACAGCTGCTTATGAAGCAAAAAAAGCAAGCCTGAGAGATATCAAAGAACACCATGTTGTAAATAAGATTAATCTTGTCAAACTTATACTGTTGCCTCTTTGTGAAAGGCAGACTCTGTATGTGACTTTATTTAAGATCACCTATTCTAAACTCAAAGATATAAACCACAGGAGAAAAAAAAAGACAATAGCTCTGTCTGATGAAAAAAACCTTATGATGTTTGTTTTAAGAATTCTTTCTGTCAATGTAAATTTGAGTCTTACTGTACATATGTTTATATCAATATCTATATCTGTCTTTATACATATCTGTATGGCAGGTTAGCAATTGCTTTTAAATTTGATGCAGCTACAGCAAAAAATTGCTATATGGAACTATTTAATTCTGAAATGCATACGATACACTGTGCTTCATACCTTCAACAATTACGAATTGCATGAAATAACTGGGAATTTCCTACTATTAGATAACTTTAATATATGAGCAGGTACACCAGAAAGCAGCAGACTGTGAAAATGTTACTTATTTGTACAAATGCTTTATTTACTCAGTTATTCCTTTAACTATTTCATTCTAGGTTCGGCATTCACCATTATCATGCTCCTTGGCAATTTAAATAGTTGCACCAACCCATGGATTTACATGTATTTTTGTGGCCACATCTCATATTGCACAAATAAGCAGTTGGAGAACACCTCGGCTCAAGAGGAATCGGTGATCACGGGGAGCATTCATCTCGTAGACAGAGACCCTGAGGAAAACAGTACTTCTGCATAAATATTGAATGCTTTTTGTTGTTTTGTTACATTTGCTATGTTTGCAAGACATATAGATATTTTACCACCATCCCTTGTTTTGTGGATAAAGATGCTCAAAAAGTGTCTTGATTGTATAAATACATTTCTCTGCAGTTCTGTAGCATGTACAGGAAGTTTCTGTGTTGTGCAAGCCTGACTCAGTAATTCCATCACCACTGTGTTATCAGAATGAATTCTTCTAAAAACTGACAAAGATCCATAAAAGTATCTTAGATATTTTGCGTCCTAAAGTACCTTCTCTTCTGTGATTCTGGATTCCTAATTAGTAAAATTTTACAACTAACTGGTCCAACAAATTGAAACATAATTGGAAAGGATTCTGACATAATTAGACTTGAATATGTAGTCAAATTGAGCTGTGAATTTTCATCATTCTGATATGATTGGGGGACAGTTTTACAAATCTTGAGAAGGCAGCAGAAAGTCAGAAAAATCCATTGCCAGCTATTATTAATACCTGTTTTAAATTAACTCCTTATATAGTCTTATAAAAAGCCTAGCAGCTTAATATAATTTAAAAAAAAAAAAAAAAGAATTCAGTGTCCTTGTGACACTGAACACCTACTTCAGCTTGAAATGCCATTGTGGATTGCAGAACATCAGCAGCATAGTAGCAGTCCAAGTTTGTGGCTTCACACCATGGGATTTGATCTACCATGCATTCCCTGATGTGCAAGCAGTTAACTGAAATTCCCCACACATACATGCACGTATACATACTTTAAATAAAGATGGACACTGGGAATAGAAACTTTCATTTGGTATTCAGGCCTATTTTTTCTGGCAGGTCATTTATTGACAGAGTGTGCTTAGAACCCTCTCAGCCTCAAATTCAATTATTTCCCCTTTGTGCTAAAAATAAATCTGCATATCTCTATCTCAAAATGCCATTTGCTTGCTAGTTTGTGGGTTTTTATGCAGGTAGCTATTTATTCCCCTTTCAGTGTGTGCAATCTTATCAGAGGAGTATGGAAGGAATATCAGTAAGGCCTTTTCAGGTGAGAATAAAGCTGCATTCACAGAGGTTCTTGGTGAATACTTGCCTATCATCTGCCTACATTATACTATGTTTCATCAGTGCTATTCACATTTCATATTTATGAGTGGTAGCAATCTCAAATTTCAATGGAAAAGCTATGAAAGTGGGGTTTTTTAATAGTCTAAATTGTACTCAAAGAAATACTGATTTAAACTAAATACTGATTGAATTGTGAGAAGTGCTGCTGTACAATGAATGGTTATGCTTCAGGTTAATGTGTGCTGATGTGACTGAACATTCTGTCATTTCTATTCCTTGTATAGTTAGACCAGATAGGGGTGTGAACCAATATTGCTCTTCTTTATGATGGGAAAAGCTAGTGTCCCAGTCCAGCTGGCAAGAAGAATTGGTCTCCAGCAAGTAAGAAGAGGAAGAAGGTGGATGAAGGTAGTACCAGAGCCACACAGGAATGGGAAGACTCTGTATGAAGTCTCTTATTATAATTGCAAGTGATACTTTTTTCTTGCTGCTTTTTTTTTCCCCCACCTCTTAAATTAATAGTTGTCAATTCTATCACACAACATGTCCCCAGTCAGAGCAATTCTGTAACTCAGATGACTGTGTCCTTATCTGGGGTATGAACATCCAAGATACAATCCATACTATTGATAGGATATTTGTTGTATTCAGCCACTGACTTACTAAGACTTTAAGTCAAATTAGCTCTCAGGTTGTCCCTCATGACTTAATGGTCATTAATTAATCCAATTGTTATGGTGGTTTGTTTGTTTGGTTGTTTGGTTTTCTACTTCCTTTGATTGTAGTTCGTTAGATAGTAAAATATGCAGTGTTGAAGAAATAGAAATGCTTCAAGGAATTACCTGTTTCATTGGATTTGCAGCAAAACCCATTGAAAGCCTTGAAAGGTATTCATTTGCAAGGAAAACAGGCATTCAAATTGCATGCAAATAGTCATCCAGATCCAGAACTGACATAAGTCGCAGTACTGCTCAGAGACTGCAGTGGAGCTGTGCCATTTTGTACCACTGATCTAGCCTTTGACAAGTATAAAAAGTATAACATCTACTACTTACATTTCTGCATTGCTCATATATTTGTTACTGGCTTTATAAATAATTTGGTAGAGCTTGATTTCTTGAATAACTGTAGCTCAATGTGTTCTATAAAAGTCTGAGAGCAATATTAACTGTCCATATTATAGATATTTTGATCATGTAATGAATGGAATGCCAGAACTTCTTAAGTTCAATAATGAACGCTTACTGTCTATAATGTTCAAAACAATGATATTTTCCTCTCTCAAGTGCTTTCTTTCTGATTCTTTCATTTTCTTTCCCCTGAGATGAGTCCTGCTGTTAAGAAGAAAAATAAAGGTTACTGTGCTACAATGTCAAACTACAGGCTATGGACACTTTTAGTTTCAGTCCATCAGGAGGTATTTGAATGCAGGTATTCCTGCTTTTTTTTCCTAGCAAAGTGTATTAGGCTGCATTTTCCAGATATAAGTCATTATCCTGCATGGCCTGCCCTGCCTGCCCCATGGACAGCACTGACCCCTGACAAACACACCCAGCTAATTTTGATAGTTCTTTTATTTTTCTAATAAAGTGTCCTTTACAGGACTCCTCTTGTTTCTTAAAGAAAGAGACATTTAAAAATACAATGACATTTTTCTCTTTGTAAAGTTGTCCATCAGTTTTTTGGGGAGTTGTAGTTTGAACATCTTGTACCCTTGTTTTCCTCTCTATTTTGATTCTTCAGCTGGACTATATCTTTTCCAGTTCACTGTCACTTAGATTTCCAATCGGCACTACAGTGTCTCATTAAGAGGGGCGACTGTGAGACATGACTGCAGTCTGGCCAGGGTGTTTAATCCATATGGGAGAATCAGAAACTCGAATGTACAAGTCCCTGGAGTCACTGTGGTAGCACATGCAAATGAAAACATCCAATTACCAGATGAAAGCCTTCCTCATCAATTCCTAGATTCTGTTTTCTCAGACAAATCTTTTCTGAGCAGAAAAATACATAGTGTACAAGTTCACACTCTTGAAGTGAATGGCTATGTTATTGATACTGGCACTGCAGTATAGTTTCTGGTTATCTGGCTATTTTATTTAACTTGCTAGGGTTTTGTTACCACTTGGGAAAGGCACATTTCAGTACAAGGAATTAGGTTCTTTCTTAAAAATTCTTGGTTTATGTTTTACAGTACAGATAAGAAAAATCAAAGACAACATAATCTATCAATTCTGTGGAGATCTATTACAGAAAAAAACGCAACCTAGTGGAATGAAAGGAAATTCCCAACATGTGTTTTGCATTCTTTATAGTATATTTTGATAATTCTGTTATTCTACAGAACTGCTGCTGTGTTTTCATAGTCAGTCCCAGTTCAGATACTTGTAAAAGGTGAATACTGAAGCCAGAGGTGTCAGGTGATAATACTTCTCTTTAATCTTTCAATGAAATGATGCTGATAAATTCTAATGTCCTGCCAATTTAACTTTGAATGACTTAGTTCTGAAAATGGTAATGGACTATTGGGTCAAATAAACTGTTCCTGTCTCTGTGTTGCTGGGGGAAGAGTGGCAGTGTAATGTGGACACCAAGTTGGAACTGGCAGAATTTATTATGTGAGGCAGACATGGCATGCAGACATGGCCGTATTGTCTAGCTCCCAAAAACATGGCCAGGATAAAAGTATCCTCAACAGCTTGTGAATGTTAGCTATTCGTGGCTGAAGAGTATCATGAGCAGACAAAGGCAAAGCAAGATGATAGGTTTAAGGCCAAGTGCCGGGTCTGCACTTTGGTCACAACAGACCCATGCAATGCTACAGGCTTGGGGAAGAGTGGCTGCAAAGCTGCCCGGCGGAAAAGGACCTGGGGGTGCTGGTTGACACCTGGCTGAACATGAGCCAGCAGTGTGCCCAGGTGGCCAAGAAGGCCAACAGCATCCTGGCTTGTATCAGGAATAGTATGGCCAGCAGGAGTAAGGAAGTGACTGTGCCCCTCTACTCGGCACTGGTGAGGCCGCCCCTCGAATACTGTGTTCAGTTTTGGGCCCCTCACTATAAGAAGGACGTTGAGGTGCTGGAGCATGTCCAGAGAAGGGCAACAAAGCTGGTGAAGGGCCTGGAGAACAAGTCTTATGAGGAGCGGCTGAGGGAACTGGGGTTGTTCAGTCTGGAGAAGAGGAGGCTGAGGGGAGGCCTTATCGCCCTCTACAACTTCCTGAAAGGAGGGTGTGGTGAGGAGGGTGCTGGTCTCTTTGCCCACGTAACCAGCGATAGAACAAGAAGTAATGGCCTCAAGTTGTGCCAGGGGAGGTTTAGATTGGCTATTAGGAAAAATTTCTTTACTGAAAGAGCAGTAAGGCATTGGAATAGGCTTCCCAGGGAGGTGGTGGAGTCACCATCCCTGGAGGTGTTAAAAAAACATGTGAATGTGACACTTCGGGACATGGTTTAGTAGTCATGGTGGTGTTGTGTTGACGGTTGGACTAGAGGATCTCAGAAGTCTTTTCCGACCTTAATGATTCGATGATTCTATGATTCTATGATCCAGTTACTCAGTTCTTTCAGTCAAAACCAATTTGGGTTGGTTTCCTAAAAGAAACAAAAAGCCTCAACCCCAAACCAAGCAAGCCACTTTCTGTTGTCTTCTCAAGGTAGAGATTTGGTCCTGAATGCCCTGGGTGTCTATGGGAAACATTCATGATTGTGAACCAGATGATTCATACATGCAGTGAAACAGGACTGCAAAGGAAAATAATTCAAATGGGAATTGTATTACAGCAAGGCAGTCACAGATAATTTATTTACTACTCTATTAGCTGATCCATATAGATTTGAATTGAAAGGAAATGTCTCTGTTAGAAAATTGGAAAAAAACCCTGTTATAACTTATGTTACCACATCAAAACTCCAACTGCCATCCCAAAACCCACCTCTTCAGTACTATGTGTGCTGACTCTGGCCCCTCTATGCTCTCATAGTCCCAGGTACAGCCTCATGATCTGCAATCGAGTTCCCAAACTCTACCCGCCCTAATCTTTTGCAGAGGTACCCTAGGTTGTCTCCACTTTGCCTCTCTGAAACAAAAGTATAGAAGCTGTGTCTTTTTCTTGGGTTTGTATGATGCTCTTGCTATTGCCACTTGAGGACTTTCTGGGGGTCATCTCATTAAGAAGGCAAATTCTGGGCATCTTTACAAGCCCTCTGTAAAATTTCCATTACCTTGTCCTTCACTTTTTGAGGAATGAAAGAAAGAATAGGCTTTGAGTGAAACTAAGTAGGCCATACCCACGCCCTCTTGCTTCCTTTTCTTGCCCACACAACAGACAAAATCATATGCTTTTCACCAGTAGGTCATAGCAACTGATTTAACTCGCTTCTTCTATCATCCAGCTCCATAATGAACTTCAGAGGTAAAGAAATTCTAACCCAAGGCTTCCTGAATTTCCATCCAAATGTTGCCCTAGAGACATAGTGCAAACATATTCAAGTGCTATTGTATTCATCAGAAGCTTTTTTATATCATGACTGACACTCTGAAAGACCTTCAGAATTGTGGATTTATGTTTCTTGCCTCCATTTCGGTATACTTATTAAAAATTGTTAAAATTGTAGATTACCCAAATTTTAGCAGCAAATCTCCTGAATTCTGAGTTAACAACACAGGAATCATTAGGACCTTGTGGAGGAAACATTTCAATACCATTTGGGAAAGAATTTTGAAAAAATGCCAAACAAAAACATTTGACCTTGAAAATCTATGGAAATTATGGCTGGGGAGCTGGATACAACTAGAGAAAGACATCATTTTACATCCCAGCTTTTCAAGAGAACAGATGCAGTAACAGCTATCAAAACCAGATATAAGAAAGACTTGATATTATTGTCATCATCATTGTTGTCATCATCATCATCATTATTCAAATGAAATCAGCTTATAACCTACAGTAAGTTTTAAAACAAAACATAAATGTGGCACAGTGCAACATATGTAGACCAGTTCTGAAGCTGAAATAATACAAAAGGCATGATTTCAATCACAAATGCAACTTTTATCTCTGATCTTGCTATTTTATTTAGCTAAAAAGATATGGTTATGCTCCTTGGTTCCAAGATTATTGTTCTATGCATTGAATTCCATGAAGCTGCCCAAAGATGAATTTTGGCATAAAACATTACAAATTTGTTTCATGTTTATACATTTAGTCGTGTATATATTAAACCAAAATTATTGCTCTAGGATGCCAGTCTTGTATTCCTTACCTTATTCTTGAGTTCAGTTATTATCTATATCACCACCTTTGACGAGATACTAGGAATAAATTATCTACTAGCTATCACAGTATATTGGAAACATTTACCCATGTCTCTATGTTAATAGATGTCTGGTCTCAAATGATTTAATGCTGAGTGGCTCCAGCTTTTGACTTACTAATGGGAAAAATTGTACTTCATCATAGAGAATACAAGCCTTCTGGCAAGCACAGTCATGGTGTGAACACACTGCTTATTGATAAATCTAATACAAATTCCAGGCTGCTGGCAATGTGGTTCATATTCCTGATTCTTGTTGACAAGACTGACACAATCTCATGTTCTGAGATGGTATGTGTTCAGTTGTAACTATCTGTTCACAAAAAATATGTGAGCAAAACCCAAGAAACAAATCCTTATTTTCTTCTCAGTATTTGGGTATCTTGGAGTTTAATGCATTTACTGTGGGAAAAAAAAAAAAAA
>VZTL01016650.1:0-37187 GCA_013400535.1 Scopus umbretta
AAAAAAACAGATTTTATTCTAAATCAATATTTTCCATATGAAGATATTGACTACTGCATATTTTGTGTCAGGGCAAGTCAAAACATTGCATCTAGGTTTGTCAAGCTGGAACATTTCATTTCAAGTTTGATCTGGCTCAGCCTTGGTGTTGCTTCCCATGGCTACTCTCTCATAACCTATGCTCTGCAGTCAGACCACACTTTCCATAATGCACAACAGGTGACCTTCGCTATTGAATCTTCTCTTCAGATTAACTGTGGTAGCTCAAGCCGATGCTGGCTTTTATACTAGCTTTCAAAACTTGCACATTTTTTATTTCATTAAAATATTTTTGTTGGTTTTTACAGTAGTCATCTAGTTAAAACTGTTTCACGGAAGGAAGAAGCCTGATATTTCAAATTTTGGTGCTAAGGCAGACGAAATACAGAAAGCAATCAACTTTCCTATAGAAGGAAAGTCCATTTGCACTTGTGTGTGTGCTCTCTCTAATCTGATTCTGTTGTTATTTATGTAGTTTCCATATTTTATATTGCTTTCCAGGCTACAGAAGATGAACCACCTTATTCTACTTTTCTCATTGTTCTTGGCTCCAGCATTTGCTGACAAAGAAAGTCAGAAAACAAACCAAAACTTTTCTTCAAACAATGCCAGTCATAAACGACTGAAGAGAGACTGGATATGGAACCAAATGCATATCAAAGAAGAGATTGATACACCATTACCACACCATGTTGGCAAGGTAAATTGCAGTCTGTTAGCAATGAATAATTAGAAATGTAGACAGCCAATTAGTATCTTGAAAAGTATTACTTGCTTGCAGTCTAGGCAGAACAGAAGAGAAAATAACAAAAAAGAAATCTAAATGGGACTTAGTACCAATGTACTAACATGTTAAAATCTTAAGAATGTGGGCACGGAGTAAATCAAGAATAACGTCAAAGGGACTCTAATTCTTTTAAAGATTACAAATAAATTTTAGAGAATGGCAAGTATGGAGCATCCGCAGTGCAGAAACAATTGCATTGCATGCAGGTGCACAGTTAGGAAGGAAGTCTGGCGGCTGATGTATGTTAATATTTTTCTGGCAGCTCAAGATTCTTTCAGAAACCTAGGAGATCAGCTAATAAAAACATATGCATTAAAAACATACAGTTTACATCTCTCAGCTTGGATACAAAACAAAAGTGCTACGTTTAGGAATACGGTTACACAATCAAAAAATTTGTTTCACCAAGTGAAAGAAAATAATTTTTAAAAATAATAACGAGCATTGACCTGCTTGAAAACTCATTTTCTTCAGGGCAGAGCTCATAAAATCCTATGATTAACTGCATATCACCCAGACAAAGTTCTTCCAATCTAGTCTTTCAAATTGAACTACTTTGACACTTTTCAGATAAATGCAGTTGTACGTTTTCCTCCCATGTACAACAATCAGCATCTGTCAAGGCTGTCTCGGCAAAGTGAAACAGACCTTTCTGGATCAGTGCTGCTCACTGGCAGAAAGCACGAGAGAGAGAGAAAAGAGGCCACAGGGTACTCTCAGCTAACACAGGGTATCTGTGTTTCATTTCAGACTAATTCAGTAGCAGATTGAGGAGAACGCTTCTATTCCTGGAGCTGTCCTAAATAAGAGTAATTCACTTTGTACTGTGCTCTGTGGTCTTTCAACAGTGGAATGCTTCTGATTACTTTTGCAATGGTTGTGTTCAGTGCATTGCACTTGCAGGATTGAACACTTGATAAACCCTTTAAAAAAGGCCACAGCAGCAGCGTGGCAGAACTGAGTGACAGCTGCAGGAATATGCTGATACATTTTGATTTTATCTTTCATGACCTTGGATGCTTTCCTTTGTATGTTCATCCACAATTTTAGAAAAGGCAATCTTGGAAGCCTATACCTTTTACACTGAATAAGTAAATGAAAACTGAGAAAGAAGGCACAGACTATACTATCTGTGAGACAAGGGTGAGGTTCTTTCTCATGTTTCATCTCTGGAGTTGTAAACTGCTCTTCAGCAGCCCCAGCAGCCAGAAGCATGATTAAGTATGCGGAATGAGGGAAGAAAATTTTATTGACACATTTCAAAACAGAAAACAGAAATGAAAGAATGTTCAACAGTAAATGACAACTACGGGATAAATCAAATCCTGAATGCCAAACAGCTGCAATTTATGACAACATCAGTTACAAAAAACTAGAAATTCTTGGGTCAAACCCAGCCATTATTGATAAACAGATTTCTGAAATAAGAATGCTGATATAGTGCATGGAAAATTGTAGTTTAAACCTTCTATCAATGTCCTTAGATGGGTGAAGGTATAGAAAGGGAAGAATCATCAGATGAAACTACGGGCAAAACCATTTGGGATTGGATTAAATTACATTTTAAAACTGATTAACGGTCACTCCTTTTACCCCATCCCTTTTTCATTGCATATAGTCTTAAATTTCAAAATCTATGGGGTGGAAATCTAATCTTACTGTCATAGCATGAGCCTAAAGACTGATTATAAAAAAATTGCATGTGACTAAACACAAGAAAGCTGTCAGCTATGGCAGGAACTCTGATAAATGCTAAGTAATAGAAACTAATGTTGAATAACATCAGTAGCTGTGAATAGAGATTTGATTCTGTAATTCTGTGAAATCTAAGCAAAATCTCTGCTAAATTCAGAAGGTTACTTGCAAACAAGAGTAGCTCAAACTGAACATAGTGGTGCGTGTTATTTCAGACATAATGAGCTTAATGATTTGTAGGTGTTAACTGCATGAACAATTTGTATCTTTAGGAAACATGAGATACAATCAAAAAAAAAATGCTTCTAGATACATAAGCAAGCAAGTTTCAGTCTGGATGCAAGTTTCGTCCTATAACCCTGCATGGTTGTAGCTGCTGTGGTGCTGTTCAGTAATACTCCAGCTGACATAAAAAGTCTTGATGCCTATTCTGGTTTCAAACCGAGTCTGAAGAAGTCCTGATTGTGTTTATCTTCTGGTAGAAATTGTGTTGCATCTGGATACCGAAGCCCACTTTTACCTCTTTGAATTATACTTTCCTTCTAGATCACATCAAGCGTAAGGAACAACAACGCTAAGTATATTATTGAAGGTGAATATGCCAACACCATTTTTAAAGTGGAAGAAACCAGTGGTGATGTGTATGCATTTGAGAGGCTAGACAGAGAAAAGAAAGCAGAGTATGAGCTGACAGCTCTCATTATTGACAGAAGAAACAACCAGTCACTGGAACCCCCATCTAAATTCATTATCAAGGTTTATGATATCAATGACAACGTCCCCGTGTTTGTACAAAAAGTATTCAATGGATCTGTCCCAGAAATGTCACCAGTAGGTACGTTCTTCCATCACTCATTTCCCTTCATATCCCTGGTTAAAAAGCAGAATTTATACTAAATATGCTGTTTGAAAATCCTTTTCTAGGAACCTCGGTCACCAAAGTGACAGCTGTAGATGCTGATGACCCTACAGTTACAGGTCATGCCACAGTAACCTACCAAGTCATTAAAGGAGACGAATACTTCACAGTTGATGACTCCGGTAGGTCAGATAAGCAAATGTCCTTACACTTTGTCCTTACCTCACACTTTGAAGAAAATGCAGTTCCAAGCCTTTTTCATTCTGGGCAAGAGGAATAAGAATTCAAAAATATAATTTTGACTATAATTTAGAAAGACTTTTCATTCACACTCACACAATGCCACTCTCTGCATCTGGCAATGACCTAGTAAAGTCAGGATATCAGGTGCCGTGAACGAAATGAGAAGACAAAAGGTCATTTTTTTACCACTGATAAAGAGACTGACTAGGAGCTAATGTAAGTTCATGTTTTCAGTGTAGCATAGACACCACTCCTTTGACCAAACAGGAAAAGGGAATACATAGATTCTGAAGCAGCATTCGATAACCAACAACTCAGCCCTTTGCTTTCCTAAACTTTCCTGTTTGAATTTCACCCAGTCTTCAAAACAATGTCAGTATCTCTTGTAACCATACTAGTCCTCTGGAGCAAAGAACCCAGATAAAGAGGTGCTCAGACAAACTCTCTAGATGCTGTAGTGACCAACATTAGACATCGTTAGACTACTTCTAAGCAGCAAAGATCAGTTTAAAGGCATGTATTGTACAAAATCTCCCAAATATTCCATCATGTAGAAAGATTTCTAACATTTCTAGCCTTAGAAAAATACCACTGTAAAAATGCTACTTAAAGCTGAATGCGTGGCATAAGACAAAAATTTGCAGTCAAAATTAAGAGATGCTGGACATGCTGCAAAATCTAATCATATTCAATGTTATTTTTTCAAAGGTGTGATTTCTACAACAAGGGCTGATTTAGACAGAGAGAATCAATCAACATATGAAATTATTGTTAAAGCAAAAGATGCTCCAGGGTCTTCTGGGGATTCAAGCACAGCTACAGTCATTATCACTTTAACAGACATCAATGACAACTTCCCAGTATTCAAACACCGTAAGTATAATGCAAGTGCTGTATCATTTGGAAACCAGGGGTTGGCACAACTACAACAAATTCATGCCAGAGTTCATCACAATGCAACTTTCCTTAAAAGTGGACAAAAAGAATTTTACATATTCAGAAGGTCTTCTGTATTTCAGCCCTAGCTACATTTCCGGGGTGACACACACCTAAAGGAGAAAACAAAAATCAGTATTAATTTCATCACTTTGTACAAGATCTTGACAATTTTGAGAATTAATTATGTTTTTATAAAAAATGCATCAAAGTACTGTCTGTAGAGATACATAATGCTGAATTCTCAATGAAATATTTTTCTGTACATCTAGAAACTAAGAAAAATTTTTAACTAAGTTCTAACTTCCATTTACACACTCATTATGTATTTTTTGTTGGTTTTTTTAACAGCATCATTTCACTTTAAAGTTCCTGAAAACATTTCAGTAGGAGGAGAAGTTGGCAGAGTCAAAGTAGAAGATGTTGATGAACCACAACATAGAAATACGAAATACAGTTTTGTCAGAGGAGATTACAGGGACACTTTTGAAATTGTAGCAAATCCATTCACAAATGAAGGAATCATTAGGCCAAAGAAGGTACTTCTCTCAGTAACAAAGATGATTATTTTGGTTTTCCATGTGTAACAAGAATGTTTGATTCAGTTTGGGACCAGCAGGAGGAAAAAATGGAAACGTGTGAAAGTCAGCAGGAAGTACATTAATTCTGAAAACCCTGTTTTGTAATCTCTGTGAGAAGAAGATCTGGTGATTTACTAGCCCATTTCAACTGCCAGTCCCAGGAAAATCTAGCATTACTGCAGAGTGCAATGGGGACTATGTCAAATATTCAGGTTACACACTTTGGGCTCCTCTCAAACTTCAGATACTTGGATGCTTCAAAGAGTCAGTGATTTTAAGAGTTGAACCAACTGACCAAGTCAAAGAATCTTTCCCTTCTGCAGCCCAACTGAAACCAAAGTAGAAAATGTGAACAAATCCACCTGGCCACTCTTCTAAAAGTGCTCTTCACAGTTTTGCACTTGCTCCAATCTGAGCCACAGCTCCCTTACTTTGCTCAGGGTGTTTTCAGAGCTTCCCCACTAATTCCTTACACCTCTTTAAGAGGACCCAGACTCTCCAAAGCCTTTGCTCTTTGTTTTTTAATTCTCAGACCTACTTGCTTTGTGCCAAGGGACACTTCTGTGCTATGCAGAGCACTGCCAAGCCAAGAGTTCATTGATTTCATTGACTTACAGTAAAAAAAAAAAAATAAATAAACTAAAAAGAGTAGGGAGGACTATAAATCACCTCCTGTAATCCTCAGATTGACAGGAATGTGTTTTTCACTTCCAAATGTCGCTCTGTAACAGTTAAGACTAGAAATGTCATTAAGAAGAGAAAACTTCAAGGAAAAAAAGTACCAAGTTTTCCAAGACAACAGTAAAGTCTTCAGCTGTGGTCACACTAGGTGTAAGCAGCTTTCCTTCACCAAATGCAGCCTTTCCCTGGTCTTTCCAGGACCTCAGGAATGTATTGCTTGCAACTTCTGCCCAGAGGAGCAGCAGTAAGAGACCCCCTTGCAACTTCTGCCCAGAGGAACAGCAGTAAGAGACCCCACACATACACATGGGCGATTTGGAATCAGCTCATTTTTTAACACAGAGCGGGCAAAGTTCACCCCACTGTTTTGTAACATGCTTTTGGCCATGCACATAATCATAATTTTAAATATGCAACCATGTGAGATAAAGTTTCAACTGTTAGATAAGCACTATTAATTCCATTTGCAATGTCTACTCAAGGAGGAAAACAAGAGTTGCACAATTAACTACTGTGTATTTCACCATGCTTTTATAATCACAGGTGATAGTGCAAAGGGACCCAAACTTTCAAATGAGCAACGGCTTGGGCATTTCTTACTGCCCGCGCTCCCAGCCTTCCTTGCATTGTGTGACTCCTTTTATAATCTCAGTCAACAGGAAAAACAAGGAAGCAGATGTCGTTTATCACTAAATGCCCCAACTATCAGTCAGTGCAGCTATGAAGTCTGCCTTGGTTGGCTTCAGAACAGAAAGCCTAGTCAAGAAGAGGAGAATCTGGTCCCAACCTTTGAGAAACAGGAGTTAAACAAGTTTTGGTAGCTACAGAATTATAAAAAGAAACTTATTTAAACTAAGAAATACTTGCTGAACTCAAAATACTGGATGAATCTGTTCAAAACCAGAAGTTGCTCAAGCTACTCTATGAATGAGAAGTTCAGTTTGGAAATGCTCTCCCAAGAGTCTAGCTAAGATGCAATTTGGTAGTATTTCCAAACATGAATTAGAACACAGAGCTTAAATTTGCATAGATAACTATGTGAAGTTTACTTAGACATTTCCAAAGGAAGAATATCTGTGTTGTCTTTTTTCTAGCCCCTGGACTTCGAAAAAGTAGCAGAATACAGGTTTGACATTGAAGCAACAGATCCCACAGTTGATCTTCGCTATTTTAAATCCGGTGGCTCTAGGAGCATTTCAACAGTCACCATTGAAGTCACTGACGTTGATGAGCCTCCTGTCTTCACTAAACTACCATATGAATTTAAAGTAAGGGAAAATGATGCAGAAATAAGAACACTTGGTTCAGTTTGGGCACACGACCCTGACGCAGCTAAACGGAAAATCAGGTAACATGGCACCAGCTTTAGTAATTCTATTTTAAAGTGGAGAATTCATTCATGATTCCAAGAATCTGACAAAGAACTGAGACCTTGGCCCTATTTTTCAGAATCTGCATGCAAAAAAAAAAAAAAATCCAATTTGATTTTTCTGGCACTGCAGCCATGGATTTATGTAGTAACCAACAAATAAGAACATAAATTAACATTTACCCATGTAATTACCACATACTTACTGATAAAACATTTGCATATTTTCAGGAAAACGCATAATCCTGGATATCTTTGCATGGTTATAATTTATTGTTACATTTTTGTATTGGAATAACTCTCTCAAGCATGTGCTTTGAAAAGAAAGTAAGACTTATGAAACAGCAAAAGACAATAATCTGGAAACTTTTCCGACAGATATATTTCGCTCTCACAGCTTGCGTAATTTTAGGGAAATATTCTGAGACCGCCTGGTCAAGATATTAACGTAATTTGTCACACAAGAACTCTCTGACCTTCCGCTATGAAGAACTGAAGAGAAACACAGTATTATCACCCTTGTGCTAACATATGTCTTTTTAAACAAAAAAAAAACAGATTTATTCGACGAAGAGCTAGTCCTAATGGAGACTACATTAGGGTATCCGATACTGGAATTATTCAACTTCCCAAGCCGCTGGACAGAGAATTCAGTTCCTCATACAACATCACTGTAGCAGCTCAGGAAGTCCTTGAAGATGGTAAGTGCAATCCACTTCCCTATTTGAAAGAAATCAGTGTACAACTTTACAGCAGAACTGTAGCTTATCAAAAAGTAAAGCCGCAGCCTTACAGCCTGTTTTCACTAAGCTACGAATGAAAGGGATGCTTGCAGGGTTTGCACAATTATCTTCCAAATCAAATGAGTACCTACAAATAGGTCAAACACAGTTTTAAGATTTGGCCCCTAGCTATTATGAAAATGCATTCAGTTTGTTACGAGGAATAAAGAGGGCATGAGGAGAGGAAGCAGCTTGGAAAACAGGGATAAGCCTGTGGTTAGAGCAGAAACATCCCAGCCAGCTTCACCCAGTTACTCAGTTACAAAATCCCGCTCCCACGGAGCCACCCAGGAAGCATCGCTGCAGAGGCATCTCCGCACAGCTTTGGTCAGGTTCAGGAAGCAGGACAGGCCTGGGGGCCAGTCCCAAGGCCAGCCTTTTCTAGAGGGCGAAAGATATTTATAGACATGGCCTGTTCTGTGCCTGTTGCCTTAGTGCCAGAGAACGATGCTGGATCCCATAGCCACACAGTATAAAGAATCAGGAAGCCATAACCTATTGTCATTTTCTTCCTCATAGATCCTTGATTTAGCCCAATATGAGAGTTTTTAGGAAAATATCTGAATCTATCAAAGGAAAAGTTTAAATTAATGATGAAGCTAGAAACTCTCCATATTCACCACGCAGGAGGCACAGAGGTGGACACAAACAGTGGAAAGGGAGGGCTAGACAGCACGGAGATTCCAGACATGTCAGAGACCTGTACTGTTGTTGTTGTCATTTCAGGCCATCTTTCTGACAGAGAATCACATGCCCAAGTTCACGTAATAGTTACTGATGAAAATGATAATGCTCCAGAACTTGTTTATCCTGAGGAACCCAGAGTGTGTGAAAATGCTGCACCAGGAAAGGTGAGACAGGAGGGAGAGTTTTTCCCTTAAACCTGAATGATCTACTTGCAAGGTCAAGCAAAAGATGTCTTTTAATAAAAGTTAGTCTCAGTTTTCATATCCAAGCACCCGATCATTTCACTGATTTCCAAAACGTCAGTGGTCAGAAATCTCTCTTCAGGACTTTACACTGTTGGAATACTGACTTTTATCTGCTTACACACATGGGCCGCACAGTTCCTCGCCCTCCAGGCTTTTAAGCATCACGCGCATTAGCAATTGAACTGTGAAGTACAGACAAGCCTTGCAGAGCAAAAATTAGCAATTCAGTTTTATCACACAAACGTTCATATATGATACTGAGAATGAAACCAGTTCAAAGTACTAAGAGAAACACTGCTGCATGTAACTTTACTGCAGTATTCATCAGAGTGCAAGTATCTGCATGCACAAATAGTGTTAGTATTCATGTGTTTAGATGTTTGGCCTCAAACACAAGTATTTAGTCCATACATGTTATACTTGTTTAATTAAGTGACTTTGTCACAGACTGGACTCTCTGATGCAATCTGTTAGACAACACAAGGTATTATTTCACCTTTAATTTAATTTTGAAAATACCTTTGGGACATAATCATACACATTTTTTGTATTTTACACTTCTAATCTGCCCATCCGCCCCAGGTTGAAGTTTTCAAAAACAAGCATGTCATTCAGGAGTGGCAGTCTCAATGACATTCAATGAATGAGAGTCATACTTCTAAGTAAATTGAACACTTCAGAAGACAGCCATCTTAGGTATTTAAATGAGCCATATGTCTTTGAGCATAAGACTTTTTTTTTATGCTTTAATTACACAAGATTTCCTCTTTTGTTTCCCACCTGTGAATGAAGGGGCAAGGCTGCTCTTTTTGAAGACCTACAAGGAAATTACTTGTCTTAAAAGAACTTGAGGAGGAGCACCACAAGATACCTTTGTCCTTCCCGTTTACTGAAGGGTTACACAGGATACACAGCCCAGCTCTAACTTAAATACTCTAAGCAGTTTTATCACTGGAGGCAATGTGTACTTGAAAACTATGACCTCTTCCATCTTTGTAGGTAATCATCAGGATTTCAGCTACTGACAAGGATGAAATATCACCTAGAGGTTTCTTCAAATACTCCCTGGCCACAGAAGATAGCAACTTCTCCTTGGTTGAGAACTACGGTAGCGTATCCCTGCAATGCATTTTCTCAGCTAGCCAAAGTGAGACTACTAGGACACAGGGGAGAAAAGCTGTAGCAATGACCTATGCCTGGTCTAGATGAGCTAAGTAACAATTTATTTTTACAGGCTTAACTTACTGAAAAAAAAACATTGTTTGTTGCCACCCAAGTGTCACTGGGTTCACTATAGGATGGCTCTGTCTAAGAGGAAGATGTACCAACTGACTGATAATCTATAAGGAAAATCTGGTAGAGATTATCACTTAATTAGATGTCGTTGCTTCTTCCAGATAACACAGCTAATATCACTGTCAAATATGGACAGTTTAATCGTGAACTTGCCAAAATCCACTACCTGCCTGTCATCATCTCGGACAACGGTGATCCTGAGCTCAGCAGCACAAATACACTTGTCATCAGCGTCTGCAAGTGTAATGAAAAAGGCAACTTCACGTTTTGTGAGGAAAGAGCTAAACAAGTTGGTGTTAGTATACAAGCACTGGTGGCAATTTTTATCTGTATCTTCACAATCATTGGTACGTATTTGACTTCTGTGATTCTCTGACTTAAAATGTCGGGATTGTATTGTTTTTTCTTAACTGAGATCTGCAAAAGCTATGTGGCTATAAAAAGGTCACAAAGGCAGGCATACCGTAACTATTTGATTCATCTCACTTGCTCTTTCTGTTTGGCCTGTTAGCATAGTTTCAGCTACAAAGCTGTTCATTCTATTGGAAAGGCCGAGTCACTGGAAAGGTTATTGCACATATGCATAATATACCTGATTTACTGTTACTAGGCTCACATGCAGCTATTAAACATGAAATTTGTGCTGGGGCAGTAACAATAGGATTCATGTTTCCAAAGGCTGAACTAGTCTGGAAACCCTTTAAACAATGCAGTGAACATATATACATGAATAAATCTGTAACAAATCAGCAGATGAGTACCTATTTGCTGTATTTTGTATCTATCAGAGAAGGGGCAACATTTTTTCTTGCTTGTGAAGAGGCCTCCTTTGCAATTACCACACAAGTAGGCATTTTGATGCCTGGCATTAAAAGATTTACCAGTTCAAGGCAGTAGTTGATTCAATGAACTTGTGACACTATGCATTAGTACTTGTGATTCCAGCTGAAGCGTCAGTTGTACAATTCCTGTACAGACTGAACTGTTTTGAGAACATACAAATCCCACAGTTAAACAGTATTTAAAACTATTTTTTCAATAAATGTGTTAAAAAAGTTCACTCTGGGGAAAAAAAAAACAAAAACACTTCAGACCACGTTACATATCTTAAATGCAATTTAGTTTACTTCCTTACTTCTCCATTTACATGTGCTCATCTAAGTTTTCTTTGCAGTAATCACGTTGCTAATTCTTCTAAGAAAGAGACACAAGAAGGACTTGAGCGGTCTTCGGAGGAATGTGGCAGAGATTCATGAGCAGCTTGTCACTTATGATGAAGAAGGTGGTGGTGAGATGGATACCACCAGCTATGATGTATCTGTACTCAACTCTGTCCGCAAGAACGGTATGAAGCCGGAAGTAGTTCCCTCTCCATATGCACAAGTCCAAAAGCCTCCTGGAAATATAACTTCTGGTGCTGGAGAAATGGAAATGATGATTGAAGTTAAGAAGGATGAAGCTGACAATGACAGGGATTTGCTGCCATATGACACACTTCACATTTACGGCTACGAAGGTGCTGAGTCCATTGCAGAATCTCTCAGTTCTTTGGAATCAGGCTCCTCAGACTCAGATATCGATTACGACTTTCTAAATGACTGGGGACCCAGGTTTAAAATGTTAGCTGAGCTGTATGGATCAGAACCAAATGAAGATTTTGTGTATTAAGTTTTTAATTAGCCACGAATTTTCTCCCTCCCACTACAGATAGACATCAAGAGCCTGCCAATGGCCAAAGAAGAACTCACAGCTCTTCACCCAAGCCATACTAGGATTTCAAACAGACATGAAAAAAAAACTGACAGCAGTAGGGTTAAAACGAAACACATATATTGACTTCCCCCAGCCCTGCTATCCTTGCTAACATTCAGTTCTTTCCCCAAAATTGCTGCTTGAGGACCTGCTTAAGTCTGCTAGGACACAACTCCTCTCCCTATCCAGATAGGCGCTTCTTCTTAAAAAGTGGTTTTGTCCCCAGTTTCTCCTTCATTCCTCTCCTCCTGCACTGTTTTCACCAACACGCATTCAAGGTCACCATCTGCTGGAACAGAGAGGTCCAGTGGCATTGGGAAGGAATAACCTCCTGTATCTCCAGTCGGCTGGTTTGCCTGGCCCTCTTGTAACATCTTTATTGATATTCCATGCTTATGCTTACCCAGCAGAGGAGAGGAAGAACATATGGTCTATCATTTAATATTAGAAATTATTCCATCATTTTCAAAGAGAGGCATGATTTTTCCTTCTTTCCAATCTATTAATTATTCTGGCTTTATAGTCTTCTACTACATATATGAGTTACTGAAGATAAAATTAGACAGGATTTTTACATGCACAATCTGGTTTCATCTGTCATTTTTAACAGCCTGATGATGATTTCAGGCACCTTTCTGGTGTGCTAGAATTTGCTTTAGCTAGCAGCAAAATTGTTTTTTCTTTCTGTAAATAGGATCTCAGTGTTACTCAATGGAACATATCCTGCAGGGCAGGAAATGTGGAGATCAGGGGAATGTTAAGACTCCAATACTGTAAATCTCTCTAGATGGCAACATAGGTCTCTCTAGATTTCTAAAGAGGTTGAATAGGTTTTCTATTCAACACTATTTGAAAGCAACTGTATTTTTTCAGGGACAAACAAATGAAGGGCCTCATTACTGTGAAACTGTTTTGATTTTTTCCTAAGCAGGTACTGTAAAACGGGTATTTTCCACCTAGGAAAATATTGTAGACTTCCAAACTAGAATGCCACACACCCACATATTTGTCTGCATAAAAGAACCATACATGTAAGTAAAATTTTGAAGCTGTAACTGCTACGTCCCTGGTAAGTGTGTGTTAAGTTTCTTGCCTGATGAAGAACCACAGAATGAACAGAATGAAACTTCCCATGCAGGAAGTTACCCAGCCAAATACATTTCATAAAAAGCGGGTCTCTTAGGACAATGGCCTGTCTCTGGCTTCTGGCAATGCAGATTCCCATTGCCTTCAACAGGAACAGAGCCCTACCACACAGATACTCAATTTTGCAGAATCTGTGCTGGAGCTGTATGTATTAGTTTAGTTGATTTGATTATTTAAATTTGGTAGCTAACCAAATAACACTAAATCTTTTTTTTTTATCCTAAACCAGTATAGTGGAACCTCATAAATTTGCTTTTCACTTATTCACGTCATCTCTAATTTACACTCCCTTCCCCCAAAATGCTTTCTTGGCAGGAAATAGCAATGCACTATGATATGCTCTCATATTTGTGCTCACTACTGTAAAAAGTTGTCCAATACTATACTTAGCTGGACACTGATGCCTACTATCATCAGTAACACAATCACTCAAATTTTCAAATATGAACTAAAGAAAAACTGTGTAGAATTCTGCCTATCAGTTAAATCAGCTTTGGATCACATCCTTTCTGAAAGAAGTACATTTTGGGATGACAGCCTTGGGTTTATTTTTAATGCGTTCATTCTCTTCTGTTCTGTTTAATCCAGTCAACAGTGTATGCTATTGAGGTTCCACGTGTTAGTATATTATAAAGAATGCTAACTAATAATACTTACAATTTAAGGTTTTCATCAATAATAAAGGTATTGGCTATCAACAGGTAAAGTTAGTTACAAAATTATTTAGTGCAGTAAGTAATGTACTTTGGTAAGCATCATCCAAATAGTATTACCTGTAATCGCTATTCTTAAGCCTGTTTTATAAAGCTGTTTTAAGGAACATTGTATCAATTTACACTGTATAAAGATGTTTGCACTGGATAGTTTCTTTTTATATTCCTGTACTGTATTTTTTTTTACTACATAAAAGCCAATCTCAAGTTTGGATTTGCTGTGTATTAATGAGTTT
Organism: Scopus umbretta; assembly: GCA_013400535.1. NCBI lineage: Eukaryota > Metazoa > Chordata > Aves > Pelecaniformes > Scopidae > Scopus > Scopus umbretta. The sequence continues at coordinate 14,048 of VZTL01016650.1, forward strand.
CACACAGAAGACAACACCAGGCTTTGTACCACAGTGAACTCAAGCATAAAACCACTGGTAACTACGCTCTAAGCAAACTCAGACTAGACACAAATTCACCAAAGGACTTTCTGTAACAGAACTTTTCTCCCACTCTTTGGAAAACTGTCAGTAAAGCTCCTGGAGTAAGGAAAAGCCCCAACAGTGCAGTCTGGTTCCAGCAGCTGGTAAGGTTGAACCCTCTGACTTCAGAGGAGTGGTGTCTGGCAGTGCTACAGGATGCATTCAATTTCTGAGCAGACGTTTGGTGTTTTAGCAGGCAGGCATCACGGATGACCATGTTTACTGAGATCCTGCCCTGTTTTCCTACTGGAAAAGTACTTCTCTCAAATGGTAAAGGACACACTGCAGAACAGAAAGCACTAGTACCCTGGGACGGTACGTACCACGCACCTGCGGTGGAACTACATGTATGCCCACCACCTGAGTGGGCCATCAGTGTCACCTCAACGGGAAGAAAGGATGACATCCCCAGCACCACCAGCCCGGCCCCTGGCCTGCTATCTTCTTATTTGCTGATCTGCTGCTACACACATACCCGAGCAGGATTACTCTGTAGCACACATAAAGCTCCAGCTTTCTCACAGGCCAGGATTTCGATAGGACATGACAAACAGTACACACCTGTGACAGGAAAAAAAAAAGACCCCTAAATTTGCAGCTTTAGATAGCACAGTTTCTTACCATTTCTTTTTGCTACTGATAAAGACTACCCCAATATATCCCCAAAATTATTCTAGTGCTTTAAAAAAATCACATCAATTTTCCCCAGATATGGCACTTATAATTTACAAAGCCTGGAATAAAGCAAAAAAGTTCAATTCCTTCACTGCTAATTGCCATGAGCAAACTCCAGATCAAACACACTTTAGCACAAGTTGTATTAAAAACACAATAGATGTGCTAATTATGTTATAATGAAATGCATTTTTCCATAGAAAGGATTTGATTAAACAGCTACTTGCAACTTGTAGCAGAGATTCTCATAAAGGTTTTCATTATTCATTTAATTAATATGCATTTTAATCTCTTATCCCTAAAAATACATCATAAATTATTATTTTATTACATTCAGATGCAGAAGTTCATGCCATTTAATAAAGGTTTTTTACTCCCACCCCATCAGAAATTTTTATGAAATAATGACTTGTGATCAGAATCCTTGATACATATCAAAGCAGCAATGAAAAGCTGTTTGAATATTAACACCTGGCACACTGCTGCACTTCCCAGATAGGTCAGGTGAGCTAAGGTCTCGTTATCAAAACAAATTTCCACTGTTCAAAGAAAGAACGAACAATTTTATCAGGTATTATCTGATTACAGTCCAGTACTACTGACACACTGTCAGGAAGAATAACAGCAAATCCAGTAAAAACAGAAGGATTGGATATAAAAGGAAAAAAAAAACCCAATCTTCTCTGAGTTCTTGTTCTTCAATTAGTGGGTTCTTCCCTTCTCTCCGGAAGGGACCAGCCAACCTGGCAATCAGACCTGCTCAAGCACAGGTATCGTCATCCAGCCTGGGGTAACTGTAGGGAGTAAGTCACGTAAAGCCACACTGGTTTTCTGGAGCTCAGATTTCAGAGTACAGATCCACCTTTATAAATTTATTTTAAATATTTTCACTCCTATGCATATGTCACATGCAGGGGAAATGCTCATGGCGGTAGTAAACACGCAGATATACTACCCTATGTGGCTAGAAATAATAGTTATACTTATTCCCATTATATTTCAAGTAGGGCTAGGACAGAAAAAAAAGAATAATCACCATCTTTCCTGACCTATTCTCCCTTCCTACTTTTTTTTTTTAATGAATGTTTCAAGTTTGAGGGAGTAAGAAATAAAACTCTTGTGGTTTTGCTTCCTGGAATGAAAGAAATCATCAAGGTGATATCTTTCCCATTTAAGAAGCTATCACAATTTTACTGTAGCACAAGTCATCAAGTCTTACCAGGAACTGAATAAGAGTCTGATGAATAAGTGGATGATTTAGCCTAAATCTAGTCCATAGAAAAAGCATGACAGAAAACAAAACAGCAAAGGCATCCTTTTAGTCTGCATCAGAAAAAGGAAAAGAAAACAAAACCAACAAAACTCTTTTATGAGGAATAAAAAGCCATGGATCTCTGTTGACCTCTCTCAGCTTCCTCACTTTGTTCCTGCCTGACCTAAAAGAAAAGGGAAAAAACAGCATTTCCTTCCACTTATCCCCAGTGAGGGGCTGTCCCACCTGCTTTCCCACAAGACTCTCTTAATTCATTCTAGTTAACCCCTTTATCAATGCCACAATCAATCATAAATCTCTGCAATTCTTTTAGTCCTCATTAAAAGGGAACCTTCACTTGAAAGCCAGCGCTCTGAATGGAGTTACCAAAACAAGCCAAACAAAGCAAAGCAGAGTTCACCAGGCAAACACATCTAAACGATAAGCCAAATGAGTTTTTTTCAGAAAGTCAGTAACAGCTGGACTGCAAATGGTCCAAGGAGCTCTTCTGGCAGCCCCACTACAGCTGGAGGCCTGACCTGCAACGCCCTCCACAAACCGGTACGTTCTCAGACGGAAAGGTGCAAGAGGAGGCATCATGCAGCCATCTGCTGCTCTGACCTGCAGAAACCCTCCTGCACTGCAGATATTTCTTGGGACAACGTCTGGCCACTACCAACTACTTCTGTGTAACTGGGGCGGTACAGAAAAAACAGACTGAAATGTGAGTCCAAACTCCATCCTTTTCAAATGCCTGTTCTGAGCAACTGCCCATGCTTTCCTCTCCCCCCGTTTAAAGAGCAGACCCGAAGAACCTAAAAACGCCAAAAACCCGAAGGGAACCTGAAGCGCCAGGCTTCACTGCCGTGCCTGCCGCACCACAGGTGAACAAAAAGCACGCTAGCGCAGCAGCCGAAGGCCACCGGCGGGCGCATCGGGCCTCAGGCACTGCGGCCGGGGCCGGGCCACCTCCCGGCACAGCGGAGCTGCAGGGAGCGCCGGCTGCCATGGCCGGGAGCGGGCGCCTGGTGGCACCCCATCCCAGCGCTCNCACCTCGGCCCCGGGCAAGGCGAGGAGCCATCCCACAGAGTTCACTCCGTCCGTTTCACGCGCTTAACGCCGACCGTAAAAAATACTCAGACCTTTCCAGAAGCCAGCAAGGCAACAGAGCCTGAATTGAGAAAGGAGAAAGTAGGGATCTTGTTCGGGCAGGAGTTCTGAAGGGCATAAAGGGCAGGGAAATACTCCAGATAAAGCTCCAGATGTCTCCTTTCTTTATTTACGGACGTCAGCCCAGATCACCCTACGCGGGGCACGTTTGCCTGTTTGCCAGCAGTCAAATATTAAGTCCTGCTCGTTTGTCATATGACACGGAAATCTGCTGTTGATGATAAAGATGTCCCCCAACCATACTACTTGACAATATTTTTCCTTCCAAACCAAACTGCAACTACTAATCAGGATTTTCTCATGCAATACCAAATAATTTTTATTTTCAGTGACTCTTGTAGAACAGTTGGGTTTTGCCTTCAATGAGTATATTTCTCTATGAACACGTGTTATCCACTAGTCATCATTTGTTTATTATCTTTATATTATAACCATGCAGCAAAACTTTCCCAAGAAGCCATACAAACAAACTAGTAAAAAATAATAAAAATACCAGGAACCATTCAGTGACCACTGAAAAGTCAAAAGTATTCACAGAAATCACTTGTCATACAATTACAGATTAATGGCTTCATGAAAGTCAAAGACTCCTTCCAAGTGGATTTAATTCAGTACTTGTAAGCAGTTGTTTAATCGGCCTTCATCCTCTCTCCTATTACTACTCCTCTAGACAGATTACTGTAACTCTGCTGATCCCCCAGCTCTGCAAATCTCAGTGTGCAGGACGGTAGGAGAGGCAGGCTCTGCCTTCGGGACCCAAAACGATGCTGTCTGCAGAGCCTCGGGATGCACTCAAGCTGGCCAGTCACAAAAAACAGGAGGAAACACCTACATCAATTTAAAATCTGTTTATAATATTTTACTGGGCTAAGGTTATGACAAAGGTTTACAGCAGAGTAAGTGACTGTGCACACTGGCAATCTGCCGTGCCGCCCACAGCTGTCTTCAGCAGCTGCTTCTCAGTCCACCGCCTCTCCTGGTCACTCCTTTCTCACTCTTCCAGCCAGCTCCAGCCTCGCGCTCTTCCTTGCCCTCCTCCTCCCTTCCTGCACAGTGGCAACCGTGATGTTCCCCCTTGTTCTGCACAAAGCCTGGTGCTCCTTATTCCACGTCCCACCCAACACCACATAGCTACATACAAGCTGTGCTGGACTACACTGACACCGCACCGACTGAGGGCCTCGGCAGAGCCAGCCCCCCTTCGGAGCAGGCAGAAGGACCCAGCTGAAGCACACAGACCTCTTTGAGCACCTATACAGCGGATACTGGCAGGGCTATGACAAAGGCCTTGGCAGCAGCCACCATCTCTCCAATCCCACCTCAACCACTCTTTGATTGCCTTTTTGCCCATACTACAGGCTGAGCTCTCCCATCCACGTCTTAATTCCCCAAACACATTCTGCCTGATCCTCTGCCATTGCCAGCAACAGTTTGCAATGCACTCATGGCAGGAGGGTTGGGAGTCCCGGCACTCTCGCTGCACTCCCTACCCACTACCACCCCTCCCCTTGAACGCCTGGTGACTTTGCAAAACTTCGCATAAGAATATGCCCCAAAACAGCTCCTTGATAGCAAGCCAATCTTGCTAGGATAAGGAGAGAGGAGGAAAGAGAAACAGCAGCATATGAAAAAAAAACAGTCAAAAAAGCACATCAAAAAACAGGAGAGGGAAAAAAGTTATTTCTCCCTCTGATCCAAAAAGTTATGTTATATGCAAGTAGCAAATTGTAGGAAATTCTCTGTAAGCAGAGACTCGTCTGGGGGACATGGCCTCCTCATTCCTCAGCACGCGGCTGAGCCACCTCACACATCTGTTCCCCTGACGCACATGGGTCCCATCCTGCCGCCATCTGCTCCTCTCTCCTCCCACAGATGCGGCGTACAACACAGCAGCAACCAGGGCCCTGCGAGCAAACCACTCACTGGCTGCAGCTCCCACCCTGCCAGGCCTCCTTCCCCTGCTGAGAACCAGCGTGCATTTCACCAGTACGCGCAGCTGACAATAGCGGAGGATTTCTTCCCAAAACCGCGGTCCTGGCAGATTGCCAGGCAGAAGCGACAACCTGAAGCCTCTGCCCGGGTCAGCAGGTCCTGCACCGCTTGCAGGCGGCCCTGCTTGCACAGCCTCGGCCTGCTCAAAGGCAAGGGGAAGTTCTGTGCACCTTCTCAGACCAGCCGGCACAAATGTCAGCGTTGTGGTTTAACCCCAATCGGCAACCAAGCCCCACACAGCCGCTCGCTCACCCTCCCCCCGCCCCGGTGGGATGGGGGAGAGAACCAGGGGGAAAAAAAAAAAACTAAAACCCGTGGGTTGAGATAAAGGCAGTTTAATAGGACAGCAGAGGAAGAGAAAAAAAATAATAATAGTAATGATAAAAGATATATACAAAACAAGTGCTGCACGATGCAATTGCTCACCACCCGCTGACTGATGCCCAGCCCGTCCCCGAGCAGCGATCGCTGCCCCCCGGCCAACTCCCCCAGTTTCTATACTGCGCGTGACGCCCTATGGTATGGAATAGCCCTGTGGGCAGGGTGGGGCAGCTGTCCTGGCTGTGCCCCCTCCCAGCTCCTTGTGCCCCTGGCAGAGCTTGGGAAGCTGAACAGTCCNAAGAGCTGGCATCAAGGAATACACCTCGAAAGCCAGCAGAGGGCTAGACGCAGGGCAGTCAGAAATACAAGGCAGCAGAGCTGCTGTATGCTGATACAAAATCATTATCTCATTCTGTTGATTTGGCAGTGACCACTTGTCACCTGAGTAATCACATCTTCAACAGACTCAGATCTGTCTCTCAGTACCTTCATGGATCTGGCAAAACTGCTGACCAAGCCAGGCAGAATGATAGCTTTGAGTAAGTGAAAAGTGTTATACCCTTATTGAAGAGCCATAAAAAAGTGTTAGAATATAGCCAGCCTCCGCTTCTTCCTTTACTAAAAGAGCTCTGAGTTAGCTACAAAAATTAAGTGATTCTCTTCAATTCTAGTAAAACAATCTCCACAATTAATTCCTTCTGTGCTGGTTTTGGCTGGGATAAAGTTATTTTTCTTTATAGTAGCTAGTATGAGGCTATGTTTTGGATTTGTACTGCAAACAGTGTTGATAATACAGGGATGTTCTCATTATTGCTGAGCAGTGCTGACACAGAGCCAAGGCCTCTTCTGCTCCTCACCCCACCAGCGTGCAGACTGGGGGTGCACAAGTAGCTGGATGGGGACACAGTTGGGACAGCTGACCCCAACTGACCCAAAGGATATCCCACACCATATGGCATCATGCTCAGCACATAAAGCTGGGGGAAGAAGAAGGAAGGGGGGACGTTTGGAGTGATGATGTTTGCCTTCCCAAGTAACCGTTACATGTGATGGAGCCCTGCTTTCCTGAAGATGGCTGAGCACCTGCCTGCTGATAGGAAGTGGTGAACGATTTTGTTGTTTTCCTTTGCTTGCGTATGTGACTTTTGCTTTACCTATTAAACTGTCGTTATCTCAACCCACAAGTTTTCTCACTTTTCTGATTCTCTCCCCCATCCCACTGGGGGGAAGCAAGTGAGCAGCTGTGTGGGGCTTAGTTGCCGGCTAGGGTTAAACCACACCACCTTCCTATAAATAGATGATTAAGCATCAACCCTAATCAGAACTGGGTTTCTTGGAAATTGTCGCAACATCTGGATTTTTTTGGATGTTGCTGCAAGTACTTGGCAGCCAGACAAGGCATTGTATGGGTATAGCTGTGTATAATCCATCTATTGTCACATACATCACTGCTGAGTGAACTGGAAGTACCACATGGCCTTCCAAGAGAACAACATCTGGCAGAACACTAAATGGTCACCAAACAGACCTATGCAAAGCCAAATCCCTTTGATGTAGACATATTTCAGGAGGAAATTTGTGACTTATAGACAATATGCACTAATAAAGCCTATTTGCAGGAGCAGAACTCTGGCTTCGTATCCTAGCTGTGACAGACTTGCCTTTTCATCTCAGGTACATCATGTAGGCCCAGATTTTTGCTTTTACACATCAGGTGTTCAAAGTGTGACTCCCTTCTGAAAGGTTATCTGGCCATTGTCTTCCCCTTCGTGTGCCACAGAAACATACATACACACTTCCCCACATCATCACAAGGGTTAGTTAATATGCATAAAAGCATTCTGAATAAGTAACATTCTCTAATGCTTATGCATTTTAAGGATGAAAGCTTTAATAGTATTCATTATTTTACAGCACACTTCCAGGCACAAGAGATTTTTGCAAAAGATCTGTGAAGACTTATAATTAAAACACCCTCCTCTGCACATATTTGCAGCTCTGCATGATGTATATAGCATTATTCCCATTCCAATTAACAGAGAACCTGTAGCATAAGGCATGAGTAGAACCTGCATTTCATAGGTCACTCTGAGCAAGAGGGATGGGTAACACAGTTACTATGAGGGAGAGTTAGAGCAAGGTAGTCATGCACACATCTGGAAGTTAAAATTACCATGTTAGGCATTTAAAATCCGTGGCATAGCCACAAAGAGTATTTACTGCATGCAGAAAACACTGGTGAGAAATAAAGCACAGATTTTATTTTTATGAGATGCTAAATGTATGACCAACATACCTCATGTGGCTCCATATGGGATGGAAAAAGACTTACATTTAGTCAAGGGACTCAAGTTTCAGTGCCTTTGCATTACTTCAATTCTGCCTCTAAGAAACATGTTTATTTTAGCCTTTCATACTACTTATATCAGACCTTTATTGCAGCTGCCCAGACGATCCCATTTTAGGTCACAGCAAATAAATCAACACTCAGCTCTTTTTCTTCCATAGCTCTAAGATTAGCTTTTTTAATTTCTACCCACCTCTGATGGTTTTAGTCACCAGGTTCAGAGGCCTTCCAGTTCAAATCCTTTACAGGCCTTCTTGGCCGCAGCAGCGCACTGTTCGCTCATATTGACCTTCCTGTCCACCAGGACCCCCAGGTCCCTTACACTTACACCTTACACAAGACCTTACACTTGTCTGTGTTCAACTTCATAAGGTTCTTGTTAGCCCAAAAAAGAATCATTGTGACGTGCCCCTAATGCACAGTAACGCAGGCACTGTTTACAGGGTACTCATCTTAGAGACTTGGTTACAGCAGACAGTTACAAAGAGGCAATGTCTCAAAACTTTTCTTTCTTGCTAGGAAAGGAGAGGCCTTCACACACCAGCATTCATATGAGGCCCAGTAATGAGCAAGTTTTAGTCCAGAATTGCTATAGACTTCAGTTTAAGTCTCTGGACTTACGGCTAGCAAAACCATTGAATGAACATTATACCTTATTTATTTGTTGTTGGGGCTCTGAAATATCTATATTAATCCCAAAGGAGATGGGAGAGACCGAACTCCAGGGTAGATAAACTGATAGCATCAAGTTCCTGAAGGAAAACTGAACCAATTCTCAGAAAGAGCACAAAATGCTAAGCACCTTCAGTGGCCCAGGAAAGCATCCTTGCATTCACGTGCTCGGTGTAAGATTATTGTTATAAGATTGTATAAGATTATTGTAAAATATTATTATTATTGTTAACGTGCTGCCTTTAGAAGCTAAAGTCTTCCTGAGGCTTCCTTGCTTTCTGAAAAGACAGGACATTCCTAAAGAGCATGCCTGCCTGAGTCATTGTTAAGCACCCAGAGTGTGCAGAAAATGAAGTTTACTGAGTCTCTCTCTTCTCCTCGCTGCAATGAACTAGCATCTTCTCTAGGTCCATTACCAGATGAAGTATTTTGAGTGTAGATCCAAACTTCTGCCAACCCACATGTGCTCATGCATGTCCAGTGCCTGTTGGATCCTCTTAACCCTGAGAGACTTTCCAATACTGCGTATGGAGAGAAAGGGACTGGCGCTGATTACATTCCTCCTCAAGCAGAGGAGATGAAATAGGAATCAGACTGTGACTGTCAGTTCACTGTGATTGTCCTGCTCTCTTCCAAGCACTGCACAACTACTTAATCATACAGGGATAAGGCTCTTCCTGAACACAAACGCTGTGATTTCACTATACCCACATGTTCAGCTGCCCATTTCCCCACAGGGAGGACAGCCTGCAAAGAGTCAACATTGTCCACAGGACTGTGGAACATATATATTGCTCTAAGCACCTCTGAGCTGAACAAGGGTCCACCACTATAAGAGCACAGTTTCACATTATAATCTTTGGACAAATGTTAAATCACAGAATGGTATACTGCAAGCACCAAATAAAGATTTCAAAGCTGGGTTATAGGACCCTGAAGACACATTTATCATAGAAATGCTGGTGGAAGCTTAATTACAGTGATAGTACTATATGCTGCTCTGCTAGGCAAGCTATTTAAGTCCTTTCAATAATGTTCTGCTGCAATGGGAACAGTTCAAGCTGCAATAGCAGGTTTGCAACATAGAGAACATTATAGCAGTTGATCTTCCTCCTTCCAATGCACTCATTTTAATAGTTTTTTCTTCCTCTGCTCCACCTGTCAGTTGCCCTTATCTCTAGAGAGCACAAGTGCCTTTTTCTGCCATTTCCAGTTAGTTATGATTTTCAGATTCAGCTTAGAGGAGCTTCACCCAATCCAAAATAAGCATATCTTTTTCACATATCATTCATTTGAGGAAACTAAAGGGTTCTTACTGAATGCTGAGCATGTGATTGCACTACACCCAAGTAACTCTTTTCTGCTAGGTAATAAAGAGCTGCAACACTTACCTTACCAAGAGGCCTGAGAAAATTAACTACCCACTAGATTTCTATAGAAGTAGCAGAAGGAAGGAACGACAGTAGCAGTGGGGATCACTTAGAGAAAACAGTTTTCCCAGCCCCGACATCAGATAGTGGGATGCCAAAAAGAGTGAGTGGCATCTCCTCTTAGAACACTGTTTGGACTTGCTCAGCTTCTGGTTTCTTTTCCCTTCATCCTACTTTCCCAAACTAGGAACTGTACCCTCCATCTGCGTTCCCATACAAATTTCTCCTCCCTTACCACCCCACATTTTCCAAACAAGATCCCAAACCCATCTTCTTGTCACACCTTTACCCACCCAAACAATTCTCTCACCCACACTTCCCCATATCTTTACAAATAATACCATGGGGTTCCTATCTAAATTCATAAAATCCTATCTGCCTTGTTTTTCCACAATTCTACTTCATGTCACCTAACTCAAGAAAGAGACACTTTCTACAACTGAAGATAGGGCAATATAGCCTACAGGGAAATCAAGCCCATTTTGTCTACACAAAATTCACAAATGCCAGTGACAGCAGTACCTACTGTCAAAGAACACAGCGTCACAACATAAATTTGACCTGCAAAGAGCAGATCTGTTCAGTGTCAATCAGCTTTAAGCTTCAGATTGACTCATCTTCGATGGCAAGACGTGATCTAGCCAATTTGTATACAAACATTATTATCAGTTGTCTGCCATTTATCTTCAGCCTCTAATACCATGTTTAAATATTAAGACATTTTGCCTAATTCCATCTCTAGCTAGAGCTTCCCTAGGATTCTGCTTTTTCTTATGAGTAATCCTGTTTTTCATGTAACAGCCTAATGATCTGTCAAATAATGGTAGATTATTTGCTGAACTAATTGCTTAGTTTTTAATAAAGCATTCTAAAACATAGGTAATGACTGTAGGCCTATATTGCTCTAAGGAATAAATAAGGTCGGATCACTTGAATTTTTATTAACTTAGCAAAATGCAGTAAAAATACATTATTCATATGACAGCTTTATGTTGTCCTGTGTCTTGTAACATCCTTTTTTTGCATTAGCAAGTCATTCCATTCAAGGGCAGGAAGATAATTTTCATAAAGTTATCACTTCAATAAGAATTTCTGAGTGAATTAACCGGGCTTGGCTGTCTTTATGTAATAAAACTTGAAATATGAAATGTCAGACATAAGGGTATACTTTTACCTTGTGTAAGCTTCTAAAAGTCATGTACAAGCCCACATAAATAATGGCAGTGACATGCCCAGTTTCCCTGGGTTTCCCTCTCTCTCATGCCCATTTCATCCATGCAGATTACAAGACCTTCTAGGGAAGCACCGTGCAGTTCCCAAATCCAAGTTCAGGTACAGCCTGCCCAAGAACTGCTTCAGAAGAGACGGACTCTGTAAATAAATCTCTTCACACCAACACTAACCCTTTCCATCAATAAAAGAAGTGCTCTTCTTTACCTCATCTTGGAGCTCCTGCCCCACAGCCTTATTTCTGTAATAATTTAAATGCAGCTGGATATTGTTTTCTAGTAAGTGCAAGATCTACACAAAGTCCCTCACATGGGGCAACTAAAGGGAAAAGAAAGAAAGAGCATGTACATAAAACCCTAAGTGGGTGGGACACATTTTCATTTTGTTGTCAGTTCACATTGTCAAACACAAAATGATTTTGAAAGTAATAGAAAATCAGCGTAGTAACACTGTCCTCAGCATGGCTTTCAAATCCATTTATGGGAGCCCCACCGGTAAAGCACATATATAATTACAACTGAAGCTGTATTTAGCTCCAGACTAAACACCATCATGAGGCAGTGTGTTAAATAATGCATTTCCCTAGTGCTTTTTACTGAATATGTGATCATTTCATACATTAAATTTATTGTTTCGATAATACATTCTAGTAGCTTCACAGTCAATGTGCATGCACTTTTTGAAGCAGGAAGTATCTGCACCCCGAGAAGCGATCACCGATACACAAAAATTTCACTGTGTTTTGGCTGCACTCTCCCTGCTTCACCTGGGACTTAAACTAAATCCCAAAGAACCAGCAGTATTCAGGGAAACAAGGGCCTCGATGCTCCACCAACAGCACAGTCTCACCTACTCTATAATTTGAGAAGGTTTCCCCGCTGGACTCTGGGCAGCAACCGTGTTGTAGGCCGCATGCTTACTTCTCAGGTGGATGCATGAGAAGAGCGAGAAAGCAACAACTACGGTCACTCTGCTATCACTGTCGCTGCAAGGCATGTTATCTCAACATATATAACACAAAAACAAGGGCTTCATATTTTTTTATAGCTTGCACCAACTTTCTTCATACCTTTCTTCTTTCTCAGAAAGTCTCTCTATATATTCACATATATTTTTTTCATTTTGACTGATCAAGCCCATCACTGAATTTTTCATCAGTATTTTCTATGCCAGATGCATATGTGTGTCAGCTGGCATTGGCTTTCATGCTGCCAAAATAACAGTAAATCAACAAAAGGCAGCAGTTAGAGTGGTGATACCAGCTATTTTCTGGACAGTTATCATGGGAATATCTTTGTCAATTTAATTTGACATTTCAGAGCAGAGTGGAGACATGTTCTTCCATTTTAAAGTGTGGTCACTGGAAAATGTCTAGATAAATTGACATTGCACTTTCTGTATTTATTCTTTCTCTGTTATTAATGTTTGTTGTATTTACCAGGCAAGAAATGTGTTTTCCTTGTCATCACAGCAAATGCATCTGGAACTTCAAAATCCACATGTTCTCTTTCCTTCTTAAATCTTGGCAGTTTACAACCAATCTTTCTGGTGGTGCAATCTGCTACAATTGTTCCATAGCAATTATCTCCAAATCTGCTAGTAAAGTTCACATAGAATCATTATTTTTTATATATATATATAAAATAAATAAATCTTTTCAGTTGTAAGATTTAATAGCTATTTGATTTTGGTCTTGACTTTTACTGTAGTACTAAAATAAATGTATTGTCTTCATTTTGGCCATAGATATTACTTAGAAGATTGACATGCAATGAATTTACTACATAGGAAATGCCAAAGTCTACCATTGCATAAATAACTTCTTCTGAACACAACAGGATTTACATTTCCTTGTGCACCAGCTAAACTTGTTCTTTGTTCAATCACCAAAGTGGCAGTTGCAGCTAAAATACAGCAGATGGCACCGAAATCAGTTTACTATTAACATTACAGCTGTCGATGTCCCCTAACTACTGCCACAATAGGTTATAAGCCCAACTTCAAACAGGAGTTTTACATTATCAATAGGGAGCATGGACACAAAGAAATAACCAAGAGACCATATGTAGATGAACACACTAGCTTAACTTTTGGAACCTAATTTGGTAAAACGTAGTAGTTCTTGGTGTGTCACTGTAGAAACCCTTACAGTCATTTGGGTGGTATCAACAATCCAAGTGCCCCAGAATAAGCAAGACTGAACCTTCTCGATATATTCCAAAGCCTGAATAATTATGTTGTGGTTTTGGTTGGGTGTTTTTTTTTAAAAAAAGGCACTCAGACTCATTTACAGTGTCTCACACTGTCTAGAAGCAGAAGGCAGCACAGGTTGAGTCCTTTTCCTCTGTAATGATGGGTTGAGCAAAGGTGGCTTACTCTCAGAAATAATACAATGGGCTTTTGAGGTTTTTTTGGACAGGCGGGGAATACTGTGAGGTATCCTAGCTTTGAAATCAGCAGTTCATGCCAAGATGTTATTTACTTTTGTTCCCTAGTTTTGTTCCCTCTATATGCTCATATTCTTAAACACAGGTAACCACCAGTGGAAAAGACAACGGTGCTGACTGGGGATGCTGACTGAAGGCATCGCTCAGAAGCCTGTACTCAGTCGTGCAGCTGCAGCCACCGCCGGAACACACAGCCTGGGGAAACACCAGGGGAGGCAATGGGGAGAGAAAAACAGAATTTCTGCCCATGTCCCTCACGTCTTCGTTATTGGACTGTTTTTGGTCCAACCTACCAAGACAACCGTCCTTACACTCCAAAGACCAAAGGCCTTTTAGATATACAATAGCTAAATTATTATTAGCGGTAGTGAAAAAACTAACATGAAGGAGAGGCTACAGGATTTGCTCTCATTACTCTTCCTCACGGCCAAGCTTCATCTGTTGGGAAGAGATCCAGGTGAGGCACTGGAAAGAAATTAATGCTAGAGAACAGAAACGCAGCAGTAAACGCCATATTACTGGTGCCTTATGCTCCTAGTCATGTCAACACTGGATCACACCCTTGTTTCTGATGCTGGATGATCTGAAAGGAAAAATACAGGCATCTGGGACAACAGCTTTTTTTTCCTAGTGCACTTGCTTACATTGTTGTGTAAGAGATCTGAAAAGCTAACCACTAGATCATACAGAAATAAAAAATTATGTAGCCAAAAAATCCAGAAATAAAGCACACTTTTAACAAATCATGACAACAAAGCTCAATTCTGAAGCCTCTTGGAGTAAATGGAATACTTCATTTACAGTATTTAACAGATGCTTGTCTTAGGACACTTTGTAGACCTGTGCTACCTTGGGACCTGTTTTTTTGTTAGACCTCTGAAACAAAGTAGGATTGGAGCTAATTGACACCAAGGTCAGAATCTGCACGCTATGGTCGTGTGTATACTTTAATCTTTAATGACAGCTCGTTACTGATGAGAACTTTCACCAATCAGAATACAGAAGTCCCTAAAATACTAACCCATTCCAAATAATAAAGTACAAAGCATATACTGGAATTTAAAAAAAAAAAAGGGGGAAGAAAAAAAAGCCAATTTTCAAGCTAACAACCAAAAAAGAAAAAAAAAAATCAACCAACCAAAAAAAAAAACCAAACCACCACCAATAAAGCCTATTGCCCCTTGCTTTCTTTGGCCTCTGTTTGATGGACAGTACATTTTCAGTTAAGCTCAGAGCGAATGTAATAAAGCCATGCTCACCTGTCCAGCTTGTAATGTAAAGTAATGAGAGCAAAAGTAACTGAGACGGTAACTCAGGTGCATGCGTTTGTACCATTTCATTTTTTTCCATGGAGCTTTTGATAAAAATCAATTGTTCTTTTAAGTACTAAGGAACACAACAGTGTCCTTCATGATTACAAGTCACTAACTCAAGCAGCCCGTGGCTTCCCCTTCAATGCCTTTCTGTTTTCTCCTCTGATAATTAATCATAACATCCCTCTTCCGACAGAAGCCAGTTGTGCTGGTTTTTGCTCACCTATACCCTAGAGGGGTCATTCACAACTGCTCCTTTATAATTTTATCCACAATTTTGAGAACGTCTTGTTTTGTCAAAAGCATACACAAAGGCTAACTAGAAAGCGATGCGGCTGATCTCTTAAATGTGGTCTCACTCACCAACCTTTCAAGTGCTGCAGCAACCCAGTTCATCTGATTTCTTTTTGGTAGCTTTTTACTAGTTTGTGCCACACTATTGTTTGCTCTTTCCACTGCATTAAACACCATGCCCAAGCCATCAGAGACAAAGTTTTATCCTGAATCCCAGTACAATCTTTTCGTATTGTAAAACCCTCAGGGTCCATTCCATTTTCTTTGCTTTGCTCTGTTCCTTTTGTCCCCAAGCCCACCTCACATTTCTCTGCAAATGAATTGCACAAGCCACTTAACTGCCCTGGTTTCCCACCAATCCAAACCATTTATCACTGCGCTTCTCTCTCCTAGCAAGTGAGCTTCTCTGCTCTTGAGGTTTTACATTAATTGCCAGTTTGCTTATCCTACTGCACATTTATTTCCACAGGTTAGAACTATTAAACAAGAGAATGTTACACCCTTACTTTAACCATTAATAGTTTACAAAAAACCATGTCTCACTTCTTAAGTGGTGCCAGTCTGTCAGGATACAGGGAGAAACACAATCTGGAGGTTGCTGATACGTTTTTTTGAATCCGTTTCATATAAAATCTGGCTGCATTTGAATCAGCCTCTGTGCAAGTTCTTTTCTGTCACTGGTTTCTGCTTCTCACAGCAGTTCCCCTCAGGCAGGACCCTCACCATTACATGAGACTGAGCATTACTTCCAGGCCCTTATTTTACCCTCACTTTTCATGAACAGTGCCAGTGAAACCAGGTTTGAGTTGCACAAGGGTTTCATGAGCCTGAGGATACGTCCCCAGGAATTTTGACCTCCAGTCTGCATCTCTTCCTTACTATGACAAAAAACCTTCACAGTTTCAGTGAGGAATTTTGCGCCTTTGTGTATTTGTAAGTTTTTTACCATCTTCCGGAGGTCCTACAGATTCACAAACACTTCATAAATAAAATAGTAATAAAATGGAGAGATAACTGGTTTGTGTATTCATTGGTAAAACACAAAAGACAATGAATTACAGGGTTTGTACTTTGCCAAAGTGCACTAAGTATTTCTTGCTAGTACACAACAGTTTCAGAAAGAGAAAATCAAGTTTGGATCACACATATATTTTCTTTTGCTGCCATACTGACTTTTTCTCGTTTGTACTTTTGTTTTAGGTTAACAAATGCATTGCTAGATTCATATGCTTGCCTACACTAATAAAATTGTAGGGTATGCCTTTTCTCCTCAGAAGCTCTCTAAAAAGCTTTTTTAAGCCTCTTTTTAAAAGATAACTGATAGTAAATTACAAAGACTTTACTTTAGTATCCATCTGTAAAAGGTAAGAAATAAATCCTAAAACTCCTAACCTCCACAAGGGTTACACTGACCAACCACCTTTTCAAGAGACAAGAAACTAGTTTGTAGTATGAAGCTTTCTTTCATCTCACTTTTCTTTTCTCCTTCCCCATGACACCTGACGCACAGAGCAGGGCTCTGCGCCTTAGCCAAGCTCTGCCTGTACGGGACGTGGCCTCTGCATCGAGGAACCAGCTTTCAAGTATGGTCGCCCCCGAGACCGCAGACACCCCTCGCCTTAGGAAGAGGTATCAGTGTTTTATGGGACTACCAGTGGATCTGATCATCCAAATGCAGGATTTTTAGCACCGAGTGGGACACCTATGTCAAAAAGTGGACCTAGAACATATAAAATGTTTTGCAACGTTCTGACACACAGAATTACTATTATTACTGGTAGTAGTGGTGTTACCTAATTTTGCACGCCGTGCGTGACATAATTCAGTATTTCTTCTTACATATTTGTGTATATTTATAGTTATGTTATCTCCAGGGACACATATGTTATTATTTGTTTAGTAATCCACTGGCCGTCTTTAATTTCAAAAGTCACATTAGAATTTATGATAAATTCCTACAAGGATCCATGGAAATAAACACGGAGACTGCATTCACTGTCAGATGCTTTAAGGTCCTTGAAAAGTCAACACAAATTAAATTGCATAATTAACAACAAATTTAATTAAGGAGCCACAGAATGAGAGAGAAAAGAACACTGAGATCAAATTTTCCATTCTACATCCTTACACATTAACTCAGCTGGCATCAGGAAGATAGAAATCACAGACAGACAGGGGAAATATTATTGGCTTTTCAATAACAATCTGGGATCCAATTATTTCCTAGTGCATACATACACATTAAAAAAAAAAAATATGTACAGAAGGCAACGACAGCATAATTCACCATCTTCCTCAAAAGGCTGCAAGCAGGTGAATAAATAAGAAACTAAATCTGGCCCCATTCCAAAACCTGAGAGCATCATTTGTTCCATAGAAAGAGACAGTTGGTAGCTTTAAAAAGATCAGGAAAAGTCTCTGAGAATTTGGGCATGACATAAAATCCCTACAAAATACGTTCTTGACATAGTGACTATAGAAACAGAATGAAGAGCCTTTTCATTCTAGATTTCATTTCTCTACATGGTATGTAAAAGAACACGACTTCTGCCTTTAGGTCTTGGTGCTGCTGTAAAATATTTTTTATTGATATGTTTCATCTGTATTAATAATTTAAAATTGTTTTACCTCTTGACAGATTTTATGCCTAAAGAACTAAATCACTTGATTTAAAACCTCTAGAAAATATTTTTCAAAATAAATTTACCTGTCCTATAAATGCTAGCTGCAAAATGCTCTACAGTAACTTTACATATTTAAAATTCCATCCTTTTCACTAAAATAGCTTTTAGCACAGGGAATTTCCTTTTGTTAGTAATTCTACAATATGTCCAAATTCAAAAAATCTTTAGGATCTTGCAGGGAATTCATTTTACTTTGATCATATTCAAACCCATTGCTTGAAAATTGCTAACCTGACAACTGAAAACTATCTTCACCCTAAGATTTCTTAGAAATGTGATTTAGTGAATATTAAATAAACAAATGAATTTAAAAATCTAACCACCCGTCCTAACCCGTCAGGAATTCCTTTCACAACAGATCTCAAAACTATAACTGATTTCATTGCTTCCCGTTACCCTTGCTTGAAAGACGCATAAAAATGGGAAAAGGAGAAAAAAAACAACAACAAAAACACAAAAAAAAAACCAAAAAACACCACACCAATGAAAATGATGAAAGTAAAATGTGGGCACCTGTATAAGAAATCCAAAAGTATCACATGCAGACTGGCCTGAACAAAGGGAATTATACAGCAGTTGTGCTAAAAATCCAAGCTACAATATGCATGTAGTATCTCAGACTTTCCCATTTAAAATAAAGTAAAATCCGTGCCCACATGAGGCTAATCCTTCTCACTATACTCATGCACGTAGCTCCATAGGCAGTGGAACGATTTCTTGCATAAGGCAAATAGGAGCTGCCTTGAACCTGAGATCAGCCAGAACTGCTTCTCTTCCATTTAAATTCAGCAGCAAGCGGGCTCATCAACTGTAAGCACAGCACCTGAACATCAAACAAGACATACTGCAACAACAACATAAAAATACATATATTGCTTATAATCATTACACTGACATTTAAAAGGGTCTTTACTTCTGGAAATAAGCTCAGTGTGAAACTGGTTATGTAACAGAAAAAAAAAGACTTTCCAAAAGACTCCTCAGAAGGGGCTCAGGTCATGCAAGCAGGTACCAATACAAACACAACATCTCTCTCTTGTAAAAACAAGAAGCTTAAGCTGAACCAAAAAATCACTTGAGAAAAGGGATACGCAAAAGCACGCGTCTGGGTTCCTGTCTTCCTTCTGCTGAAGTGATTATTCCCCTTAATTCAGCACTTGAGAGACCACATCTGGAGCGTTATGAACTTCCCAATACAAGGACGACGTTGATATGACAGAGTGAGCCCAGTGGGGGGGTAACCAAGATGATTACGGGACTGGAGTGTTTCTGTGCAAGAGGATACTGAGCGTATTGGATTTTTCAACCTGGAGAAGGCTTGGGGAGATCTCATTGCTACCTTCAGCTACATATCAGGATATAAAGAAGATGGAGACAGACTGTCCGGATGTTCAATGACAAGAGGCAATGGATACAATACAGACAACGTGGATTAGCTGTGAGGAAAAAAATTTCACCATGAGGACAGGTATCATGGGAATCAGGGCCAGAGAGATTTGAATCTCCCACTTTGCAGATAACCATGACTCAACTGGAAAAGGCTCTGGACAACCTCCTCTACCTGGATCTGCTTTTAGGCGGAAGATGAACAAGGTGACCTCCAGAAGCCCCTTTCCAACCCTATGCTGTTCCACAGCTCTGTGGGATCAATGGGAAAGGTCTTCAACTGAATGATGGGAGCAAGGACAGCAAAAAATAATTAGTGCACAAATTCATGCCTACAAATATCAAGTTTGTACTTCTGCTCCATTCTTCAAAGGAAAATTATGTCCAAAATATCTGAAAAACACTTTGAAAAATTTTGAGGCTTTTCACAAAAATTAAGTTGAAAATAAACGTTAGGCATTAAGACTCTCCATGCAAAATTTACTGTCTTTTTTAATATTTTAAGCAAATTTTTGAGAAAGCAGAATGAACATCTCTGGGGTTTTTTTTTCAAAAGAGAATAATTTGAAAAAAAATTCCTTCAAAGGATTCTATTACATTTCAGAACACAGCATGCTATGAAAGCATGAGATGCTTCCTATTGAATTCCAGTCCCTCTTTTCCTGACCTCTTCTGTTTTCAGCAGCAAGCACACATTTATACAGCCTGGTCCACCACACAGTCAAAACTCCCAGCAAGGTATTACTTTAGCCCAGGGCCTGGTGTAATCAGCTTGCCCAGAAATGGCAGAGCACTGGGAATGCCCAGCACTTCTGGCACTGCTGGTCTAGCACAGGTGCAAGGCTAGCTGAGCTGGCGTAGGACCTGGCCAAGTAATGTGGCCAAGGCAAATAAATCTGCATACTTTTGGTGATGAGACTCCTACAGCAGCTAGCACTGATGAAATCTCACGGCTACTAGATCAATGCTATTACCACCGACAAGGCGCAAAATTTTCTGCACAGAACAGACTTTCCTGTTCCCATAAACAAGGATTAATCAATTTTGCTCATCCTGAGGCACTTTATCTAAGACTAATTGTATTATCCAACTGACATTTATTTCATTACCACCTTTTCCATAAAAAAAAAGATGCGATGAACAGTATTCCCCAAACGTCTTGTTACTAATACATAAAAATTCTCAGTCAAAAAGAGATCTCATTATAGTAAATGAAATTTATTTTGCCTTACAAAAATTGGCTGTCACAAAAAGTCCATGTGGGTAGCATAGCAGCTACCACACTTAAGCATCAGTTCAGCACTGAGCTCCAAGAATCTCAAATGAAACCACAGGAGATGGCAAGCTGAGTTGAGGAGGTCTGTCACTTCAGCAGGCTGCACTGACGGTACAGTTTTATAATGAAGTCCCTAGATTGAAGAAAATGTAAAATCATCCAAGAATAAAATTATCTGTCTTCAGCAAGGGTTTCTGACTGAGTTTCCCTTATCAGTAAATTGGGAAACCCACACTGAGGGTGGCAACTTTGTACAGTTCCATCCATAAGGAATTCCATTCTGAACCTTACCTACATGTACTCGAGCTCCTAGTCAGTTGTGCTCCCTGTTTCTAAAGACTAGTAAAAACTTTCTCGAGAAAGTGATGGAACTCAGACTGGGCACACAGGCCATAAACCAACCACCAGAGACAGATGCTGCTTTGGTGCTCCTTGTTTTGTGATGTTATGAGAAAAACAAGCTAACCCAATGTAAATAGATATGAACAGCAGAAATTCTGAGTGTTTTTTATCTTTGTTCCAGCTCTCCCAAATGCAGTCTGTAAGCGAAGTCCTACGTAAGAAATCATTTATTTGTGGAAAACTTTAATACAAATCTATGTTACCAAAACAGGAAAGCGAATGCAACAAAAAGAAACAAGTAACGATGTAAACTACCCATAATGTCACCTTAACACACCACATCACTGCTGAGGTACTGCACTAAGCATACAAATGATAAACTGGCCTGAATTCCGCAACACATCCAGGTTTCATTCAGGTGCACAACTCAATGAGAAAAACAGGAACACCTAAAAACTGAAAAATACACAGGATAAAAGGGTAAAAAACTGCCCCATCTCCATACGCGTATGATGCAGATGCGGCAATTAGTGGGGTGAGCAAAACCTACAACATTTAAGTAGATTCAAGACAAACATGCCGAGTACTGATAAGTACTAAGAAAGTTATTGTTACTGGTGACGATGTTTCTGCAGGCTTTGATGGATCATATGTTGCACATGGTGTTGTCTGACCCAGAAACAGATGTTCTCCGTCTCAGTAGTTGCAATTCCTCCTGGATGTAAAGGACAAGACTGTCACAGAAAGGGGTCTAAAGCCAGGCTGAGACGGGGATTTTTTTTCAGAATTACCGAACACTAAGCAATTCCCCTGCATTCAAGGTCAGTTACTAAGGCCTCCATATTTTCCACAGTTTGTCAGCTTATGTAATAGTCTAAGCATAGATTTTTCAGTCAAACATAAGACTCCAAGTCCGTCAGGATTAAAGATAACACTGATAATACGGGTAAACGTTAAGGCACCATTTGGGAAAGATGCCATCACCAAAATTTGCAGAAGCGCCAAGCATTAGAAATACCTGAAATGTAAAGTGGAGAAAATATTTTAATATCCTTAAGTACAGTGTTAAATGCGTACATGACTCTTCACGTGCAGAGTAAGGCCAAAGGGCACATATCCAGAAAAACAATACAAAGAAAAACAGCTTTTCTGATATGTATATAGATTCACACCTTCATGCCAGAACTAAACAACAGAGAGCCCTAAAATGAAGCCATACGGTTTCCATTTATTACAACAATAGAGAAGAAGTCTTTCAAGGAGTCAAATATTCTGAGGGGTTGAAGAAATTAATCACAAGATAACATTTGCAGCAGCATTTTGAGGGATTTCAGGGTAGGGATGTGTTAATTAAGAACAAAGGTACTACAGTTTTGGCAAAAGGCACAGGCATCCCTGAGCCGTAATGCAACGTACATGTAAATTTCCAATAAGCCTTCATTTCAACTACCTTAGACCTGTTTAATGCTTGCCTGAATTTAAAAAAGGAAAAAAAAACCAAAGGTGATCAATGACATCGGGAAACTTTTTAAAGAAAGACCAGCAAGTTCACAAGCTTTACCTCCACACCAAACTTCGTAACAACTCGGAATCCATGACTACTGGCCCACAGAGAAGTTCAACAGCCTAGGTATTGACGCAAAGTTGTTCCAAGGTGAGTGAACCTGCTCAGCGGCCTACAAAGCCCCCCGGGGGCAGGGAAGCAAAGGCGGCTGCCCATGTCCTGGCGGAGCATCCATTCCCGCTTCCCTCCCTCACAAGCAGTGCCAGCGGGACCACTCTGCAAGTGCCTGCTCCTGGCGGAGCATCCATTCCCGCTTCCCTCCCTCACAAGCAGTGCCAGCGGGACCACTCTGCAAGTGCCTGCAGGGCTAACACATGCAGGGGAGAAAGAAACTGCCCATATCGCTTGGTTCCTGAAAAAAAACAAGGTGCTGACAGAACGTGCCAAAAGAGGCCTTATTTCTTGCATTCGTTACCCAAGCAGGTAACGACGTGCTTTTCTCGGGGGTAAACAACCAATTATGAAAGCTCATACGCTTCATTAGCACGAGGGCATCTATCATTCACAATGAGAAACGTTTCCGAGATCCCTGCTCGCAATTAGACCTTACTGTTTGTAAAGCGGGCTTAGCTCTCTTCGCGGACTACATTCTGCCCCTGGCCGCATCCAGCCACAGCGAGCTATTCCCTCCGCACCGCTCCG
>VZTL01016653.1:0-13099 GCA_013400535.1 Scopus umbretta
TGAAATTGGATGATTTTGCAACCTCAAAGACAATAGCAAAACAAGCAGAGTAGTTCTTTGTCAGAAGGTGTGCATCTCTGGTTTTGAACTCTCAGGATTTCATACATGGCGGCTCTGCCTGCTTAATAATAAAGATACTTTTATGACTACAAGTATATGTAGACTGATTTTGCATGGTATTTGTTTTGAATTTGGTTGTTCACAGGCAGAAAAGGAGGCTTTTGAATCGACTGTTGTTTCTTTTCAAAAGTACATTTGAATTATGTACTTTATTGGAAAAAGTATCACAAAATAAGACCTGGTAATTGTTCTAGCTTTTGAAAATGTGCATCAGTGTTAATGTTTTTGATGTTAGTAGTATCCTTTTTCTAGAACTGATGAAACATTGGAAATA
This sequence comes from Scopus umbretta, assembly GCA_013400535.1. Lineage (NCBI taxonomy): Eukaryota > Metazoa > Chordata > Aves > Pelecaniformes > Scopidae > Scopus > Scopus umbretta. The sequence continues at coordinate 395 of VZTL01016653.1, forward strand.
ATTGGGGATTCATTTTGCACATTGAGCCTTCATATCCTGAAGCTCACTTGACGTTCAAAATTGCAGCTACTGAAACATAGACCTTTTTGAAAGCCACACTTCCTCTTGAAAAGACTTCTTTTGAAACCTTAATGAATCAGGCAGGGATTTGTTGTACTGTCTATTGCCAGATATAGTCTCTGACAGTTCTCTTTTTTTGTTGTTAAGTTAAAGTCTGGCTATGAATTCAGTTCTAGAATACAAAAAAAAGAAATCCAGGATGTATTGCAAGAATTTAAAGTGGAAAATATCAGCTAGTATAATGGCTTATTAGTAATAATTTATTGCTTACACCCAAAGTATATCATAGTTGGATTACAATGCCCTCATCCTCGTTGTTGCTATAGTGAGTTAGATACTGTACAAACAGATTTGGAAAACAAATGTTTTCCAAAATATAGCCCTTTTAAAAAAACCAAAGATACCAGAGATTTTGAGTCCATTTTAGTCACAAAAATGATATCTTTAAAAATCAAATGTGTCATTCCAGTGTTTTTGCATAAGCTTTGTTTTCCATGTTAAAACTGTTTTCATTTAGAAAATTGCCAAAACTGAGTGAAAAAAGAGATTCAGGTCATTAAAAGATGAGCAGCAGCATAGAACAATAAATTTAGAGCTTAAAATCTCTTCAGTAAATTACATTTTTAACTTATCTTATAGAATAAACATACATATTATCCTTTTTGTTTTGTTTTCTGAGTGAAGATAAAGTCAGTTGCTGACAATACTGGTCCTGATCCTGAAAACAATTGTGCACATATTTAACTCTGCTCTTGCAAGGAGCTTCCTCTATTTTAGCTGGTCTGCTCCTGATGTCAAAGTTAAACTTATGTGATTAGAGACTTTTTCAGAGCAGGAGTTATGCAAGACTGATGTAAAATGCAGGAAAGAGAAATAATCTGTAAGTAAATCAAGATTGTTTGGTTACATTTTTTTCCCCTTTATGTTTAAAAAAAATAAATCTTAGTTTGTGGTAGTAACAGAATTACTATCGTTATACTGCTTCTGTTTCACAGAGTGGGAGAGAAGAAATCCAGTAGTCACCTGCTTGGTTCCTTTGTGTGTTATAGCTGTGAACCATGTTACTGGGAAAGTGGACTTTTTTTTCCTCCTCACCAGATTCCATGGTAGATGACCTTACATATAGAAATAGTCCAGGGTTTGTTTTTTTTAATTATTATTATCTCTCATAATTTGCTAGACCAAATCAATTTTGTTATTAAAAGAGGCATAGTTGCTTAGACAGAGTATAAATAATGATGTGCTGTGATACATATTGCAATTTGCAACTAAGAAGGTTAAAGATTCTCTTCAAAAGATTTAAGAAACCCCAAAACCACACCTCCATCAGATTCTCCAAACCTACATGCAAGTGACCTAAAAAAGTGAACACAGGAATTATGTGTCCTCAGCCATGTTTGCTTTCCATAAATTTTAGAGAACTGGGGAAAATTCCAGGACAAAAAGAGTGCCCCTTATGTTACCCTGAGACTCCAAGTAGGCACACGACAAGGCCTGGGAAATGGTAGGGTGGGTTTTATGCTATGGTCACATGTGGTGTAAGAACACCCTGTGGTCGTAGTAGTTCATAAATAACCAAAAAGATCAGGCTAAAATATTGACCAGCAAGGTTTTGTGGAAAACAGATCTTTGTTAAACAAACTTGCTTTTATTCTTTGATGATGACACATATGGCTGATATGGTAAGGAATAGGTGTGATGCAGTTAGACATTTAATAGGCATTTGACTTTGTACAACATGCTGTTCTGATTTAAAAAAAACCCCAAAACTATCACTATAGCATGTCAATAAAACACACGTTAAATAGATTAAAATCTGCCTAGCTGGCAGGTAATGCAGGTAGTTGTCAATGGAGAGCCATCACCGAGTGCAGGTGTTTCTCACAGTCTTCTGCAGGGACAGATTCTGTGCTCAGCACAGTACAACTCTTGCCTCATTGTTCATGAAGCTAACACTAGATCATTGCTGATGCATTAACAGAATGGCAAATAATCATGGGGACAACATAGTCTTATGTAGAGACTCTGCCACTTGTCAACAACTTTATCTTGGTTTCTTTTTCTCCATAAGGAGGTACCTGTTTGAAGTGTGGTCTGTGATACACATTCATATTCACAGGATATCAAGAGTAGTTCATTGAAGAGTTGTGGCCTCAGGATCTATGAATGTACAAAGTGGTGGCATCCGTGTGTTAAAAACCACAATGGAAGAAGGTTAATGGATTGGTGGGAGGATTTTGTGAATTTCACAGGGAAACTGAAGATTTCATTTTCTGGTTGTGGAACATGAAGTATGGGAAGCTGCTCATGTTTATCATGGGGATGAGCAGTCAGCCAGTTATATACATGATTAAGTCAATACTAGTAAAAAGAAAGGCATGCAATGGAATATAGGTACCATGTCGGAGTCATCAATGTAATGTACAGATGGCTAAACTGATGGCCTGAGTCTTTATGACATGACACACAGGCAGCACTACTTAGTGCAGATCCTTGGTGGGATCTAGGTGCACCTTAGCCCTATTCACCCAGCACTGCACCTTCACAAATCAACCTGTCCCAAACTAGTCAGTCCTGACTTTTGGGGGGATTTATGTAGCCTTATTACACTAGAATTGGAGGTGACTTATGTCTAGCTATTTTAGGGAGCTCTGGCAGATCATGGAGATGCCCAGAAGAGGCTTTCATGTTCATCATACAGTTTACTTCTGAGATGAAAGAGACAGCTCTGTAGCCTTTGCTGGGACATTGCAGTACTTCATAAACATAGAGACAAAAAATAAAATCTGATGAATCTGATGATCAACTGCCAATTACAGTTCTTTGGCTAATACTTCATGCTGGTGGTCTTTGCTTTTTAGCATTCAAGAATGCTGCTGAGTGAATAACATGCAATGGAGAATATCAGATTTTGTTCCTATTGCTGGTCTTAATCTTAACTTTTTATTTCCCGGGACTGTGTGTGTGCAGTGCTGGTAGGGTTTGTGGGCAAAATTTTGGATTCCCTTACAATAAATTAGACATCATCATGGTAGAGCAGTGTGTTGATGGTACTCTTCCTATATCAGCAACACCAAATGGAAGCCCTTTTTGCAGTAAGGCTTCTAGTTTTCTGCAGTATTAGTGTTGACAACTATAAGTTCTGAGTCAGATAAATTTGTATAGAGATAGATGGATCTAGATAGTTATTTTAAATGAAGGTCTTACTGAATCAAAATGAAAGAGCACAAAAACATAGTAAGTGTAATTTCCTAGAAGGAGGAAAGACACACCCCTTAGAGTTTTGGGATAACCAAAATTGACCTTGCAAACAGGTCCACAGAGAAATTAAACCCTTAGATATTTCCAAAACTCAATGCTAGTTTGTTTCAAAGTAATCGGAGGGCAGGGGGTAATAAATAACCAACTGTTTTTGAGAAGATACTGGGGAACTAAAGCATTCCCTTGCTAGTGAGATAGAGTTTTTCCTTGATGATTGAGAGCAAGGAAGACTTTTTTTGTTATTGTTTTAGTTCTTATTTCTTCTGAAATCATTCCCATGCCTGAAAGGGAGGGCAGTATTTTGTCTCTGCTGATACAGCTCTCTCTGTTGCATTTGAAATGATGGCAAAGGGCTTAGAAGTCTGGGAAAGATATTCTTTTACTCTAATATATTAACCTATATCAATATTTCAGATTTATGTTTATTTCCTTACTCTATTTTTTTCTTCCATTGACAGTTACCATACTTAATCATACTCTCCTCTTGAAACAAAACTGATGAAGGCCATGAAGATGTTCAGCACATACAAGCGTTTCTTACCAAATGAGTTTATTAAAATGTAGTATTAAAAACAAAATTTAGAAGTGCAAGCATGTATCAAGAAGTCCTAAACCAGAAACTGTTGAGCATATCTTTGTTCAACAGTAAAAATTTCTATTGATTCTCAGTAGTCAGCACTGTGTTCTTCACTTTCTAACATATCAGAGCAAGCTGAAAAGAATATACTTTCAGAAAGGCTATGGGTAAAACTAGACACTACACAAATAATTTGGAATTTTCCTTTTGCAGGAGTAACTGCTAATGGCTGTAATGTCACAGTATAGATGCAGGCAACATTATGGGATTTTCTTAGGCATTTCTTTGATGTATGTATTCTTATGCTGATGTCTGGTTTTCAGCAACATTTTTGCTGTTGCTTTCCTGATATTTATCATATAACAACAACATAATGCATGTAATTAATGACTGGTGGATGCATTTGAATATCTCCAGAGCCTTGTTCCATGCATGGACTCCGTGTTTTATCAGAAGTTAGTGTTATATAAAAAGTAGCTGTACCTATTAACGCCTGCTTTTTTTTTTTTTTTTTATATTTTAAGAGAGACCACAGTATTTATTAAAGAAATTAATTTTTACACATTTTTGGACCTGTTATTCATGAAACAAAAAAGAGTGAGATAAGCCCCGGAACCAGAAATATAATCACATCGAATTTCTATCATTTGCATATAGTTTGCACATGGCATTGAAAAAACCTTACAATAACACAGTCAAAAATAAACACTGACAAGAATTTCTGTCCTTTGTCTTCTATTGTAGCTTTTGAATCCATATACTCTTACTTATATTTTTGATTCAAAATCATGGAAAAGATGACAGAACTCCAATTTCCTTTCAGTCTATCCATCTTCCATCATGCTTATCCTCCTGGGAAATATTGTCATATGTTCCTCTCACAGCATTAAAAGATGCCTACAACTATCTCAAGTGATCTCAGCACTCACTTGTTGCTCAGGTGCTAGTTCCTTGAATCTGTTTGTATGGGCTTCATCTTTGTTCCACCAGCTAATCAGAAAAAATTAAAATTTTTGTGTGTATACCAAATCTGGGCTTTCGTCTTCATATGTCAGCAAATTGCTGCAGTCCACGTAGATGGTACTCCTACAAACAGGTACTAAAAAAGCTCTCAGTGCATAATGGACAGGAGATTAAGTGGACAGGGGGAATAAGATTCAGAAAGCTATTTGGGAGTGTAGTTTCCATTAATTTGAAATCAGCTGTGCTGAGAAACATTAAAGTTTTTGTGACTCCAGGTTCAGTCTAACTAAAGGACCCTTGTCCATTGAGGCTCTGAGCTGGGACAGCCAGCACCAAGTTCCTGACTTGAGAAGGGATGTTTGATATGTAGGCTTCTGTGTTAGGAGATACCAAATCTGTCACCTGTGATCTTCACACTGAACAGGGGAAAATCCTGTGGGATGTTACAATTTGTTCCTGGATTCTATCCAAGTTTCTGCTAGCAATGCAAGGAGCAGGTCCCTTTCCCAACCTGGGACCCCTGCTGTCCTCCTTATGCCAGTTGAATTCAGGTAATGGTAATGAAAGAAAACCAATCCAGGAAAACAAGCTAATAGTTTGTTGTTGACTTTTTTTAAACCAGGTGGGTAAGTCAGACTGGTTTGTGTGTAGTCATAGTGCTTCTGACACTGAGCTGGATGGAGGAAACACTTTTATCTCCTGAGTACTACCGTGAGAGACCAAAACTTCATTATTTTCACTGAATAGTGTCTAGCAGTAGCATTTATCTCATAACATTCAGACCTTGACACAGCACTTTGTGCTATGGTACCTTTGGAGTGTGCTCTTGCAGGTCAGAGCTGGACATGGTGGGAGTCAGAAAATCCTTCCTCCCTCCCAGGGTTTGACTGCAGACCTTGGCTTTTTGCAAGCTCTGCAGGCAGCTCATATCCTTCCCCCTCCTCCTTCTGTCAACCCCTAGATGCCTCAACTTCTAGGAAAGAAAATCAGTCATGCAAACTGACAGAGGTCCTTGGTGTTTCAGCCAGATCCACAAAACGGATAACTAGGGATGAAGACCAAAAGCACGGTCTACAGTACGTACCAGCCTAGGAGTTTTGAAAGAGTCTCTTAGAAGAAGAGAAGACTGGGAGTGAGGGGAAGGGGAACAGGCTTCAAATATACAGAAGGCTTCTGCCAAGACAAAGGAAACACTGATTTTTTTTTGTTTGTTTGTTTTTAATTTGTCGTTGGTTGTTCAGGAAATAATGGGTTTAAAATTCAGAAGGGAATATATAGGGCAGATGTTAAGAGCTGTTTCCTTGTGGTAAAAACAGAGGAATAAATTCATTAAAGAGGTTGCATGTAAAGACCTCCAATGATGAAAGTGCCAAAGCCTAGACAATATCTGTTAAGAATAACATAAATGTAGTAGATTTTCTTTAGGGAATGAGGCCAGACAAGATGACCCTTTGAGGTACGTTCCAGACCTTTGCCTCTATAAACTGTGTTTGAACTGACATGGAGACCACAGGTAGAATGTTTTAAAGGAAACCCATTACACAACCTGTCTGGGGATAACATGTCCACTTATTTATTTCCTATACCAGTTCTGGGCTCATTTATACAAGATTCTGTGTTGTCTAGGCACTGATTGACTGAGGCCAACCCATTTTGTGCAGGAATAACCTGACATCAGCTGTAATTTGGTTGAGTCAACAGAGCTTTTATTTTAACCATGAGAGCACTAAAAGCTCTTACTTGAGGGTCTTAATGCTAGACCCTAATGGCCACAGAGGATTTAAGTTTAGAGAATCTTACTTATAGATGGGTTTAAATATCTCCTCCTTAAGGCACTCCCAAAGCTTCATTAGCAAGTTTGGACTGGGGTGATTCTGCAGAAATATAAATTAAAATATTTAGTTAAGTTTTATAGATGTGCTGCAGGATGGGACAAAGCATATGTTTATAACCTAGGAAATAAAATGTGAAAGAAATAAAGATTACAACAAGCCTGTAAGAAACACAGAGAATTTGTAGCCGCAATATTGTTTGTCTTGTGAAGGAGACCATGGCATGTATTTCTTAGTAATGTCAGCTGATGGAGCTGAGACCATAAAATGTTCTTTGCCACTAGCGGAACATTTCTATTGCTAGTTATTGATCGTATTGCTAGTTATTGTGAAAAACATATATTATAAATTGCATTCCCTTTTTTTTTTTCCCTTACATGAAAAAAGTTGCTGTGTGGTGATGTGGAGGAAGCTACTGCTGCAGAAATCCTCTGGAGAAACAGGAGGGCATATTCCCTCTCCACAGCGTATGTTTAGTATGCCAAGTAACAGGCAGGGAGGCAAGCAGTCTTGCCAGATGTCTTGCTTTTTCAAGAATCCTTGCCTGCATATGATGGCCACCCGGTTCTCATTCATGGTCTGCAACTCTCAGGCTGTTTGACATAGCATACTATTCAGTATGAGTGTCTTAGTACAGTAGATGATAGATGGGCGCATAAGGAGGCACACAGAAGTGCAAATGCTTCTGAACGGTGTTCAAAATCACTAGCTACACTCAAGTGGTAATAAGGCAGGGAAAACAGTTGGGCATTTAAGCTATGGTTAAGTGTATGCATAGAAAAATAAAATCACAAATAGAAAAATGCCAGGAGGCAGGCGAGACCAACTCTTTGCTGGTATAGGCTGTCACAGATCAAAAGGTTCCAGACATAAGAAGTCTCTGTCTTGCTTCTATTGCTATCTTAATTTGTAGCTTTCAGTTCCATAACACTTGATTTCTACATATATACTGCTGATCAGGATGAGTGATTATTGCTTTTTTTCAGAGCTGTAAGAGTAATAATAAAATGCCACCTCCACACCTCACCTTTTCTGAGGGATGCATCTAGCCCCCCAGCCTCCTCATTGTAAGGCCTTGCCCTTCCATTCAGCTTCCCAGCTATTGCTTTCTAAGCACAATAATGTAGAAACATTAATAATTTATGTTCTTGTCTTGCTTTCATTTTCCTCCTTCCAGGCTCAGGCACAGTAAGGTTCAAGGATTAAACAAAATGCAGGGCACCACTGCACAACAAGCACCTTGATGTGCTCCTTGGCTCCTTTTCAGAAAGAAGCCCCCCCCAGAAGGGCTGGTGGAGCACACTTCACCCCACAACCAGGTGCAGCATGGAGTTACTTCCCACCTGCTCCCTCCCCTGCCCGCTCTTACTGGCTCACCCATTGCTGGGTAACACTAAGTCCCCTCCTGAAGCAGGGCCTGGCAGGGGGCAGAGGCAGGCAGGGGCATGCAATGCTCCATGTTGCCTTCCTCCTTTCCACCGCTGCTCAACACTGGATTGGTCATTCTTCTCCCCGGTCAAACACACCTTGTACCTACAAGTTTGACTGCCATTCCTCAGGTCTTTGGACTGTCGGAGTTTTTTTAATGCAGTTTATTGATTTTCTTTTTGCCTTTCCCTACATGCACTCCCGTTTTTGTTTCATTTCTTACCATTCATCCACCCAGTTGCCCCATGTCTGCTCATTACCTTCTCCTGGGCTCTCCCATAGTTACCAGTTTCCCTTTTTGTCTCATCATAAGTTACAGTTACACCTCTCCTTTTCCCCCACCTGGCTTTCACTGACTTTTGGACTCCTCTTCCCATCACCTCTCTTATCAGAGAGAGTCCAGCTGGAGACAACTTCTTACTACAAACCTATTTGCTAACAGTCAATTCTTGCTACTCCTTCTTTTCCACTGACTTTTCTCATAGAGGCTCATTGCTGTAGTCCCTGTCCTTCAGCAGTCTTCTGCCTTTGTAGAAAACTAAAATGTGTCATTAATGTTTGTGTTTGCTTAGATCAGAACATTTCAAACCCTGGTTTACAGTACTGACTACATGCTTCCAGTACCAAATACCAAAATATCCTTTCAGTTTGAATGGCTTTTATTTTGAGTGGCAAAAAAAGCTTGCTTTTTCTTTTCCTCAAAAAGTAACAAAAGCTCAAGAGCAGATATTGCTGTTTATCAGATGAAAATTTAGGATGCTTTTAGGAATATACCAAAAGCTTTTTTCAAACTGTTACTTTCATGTGCTGAGTTCCCCTGAAAAGGAAATTCTTTTCATTTACTTTTCAATTGCTTAAAACTTTGTATGAAGTACAGGCTTATCAGTTACAATCATTCCACAGTTCTTAAACAGAGATAAAAATATTTTGAATGAAAATGCTTCTGAATAAATTATTTTAAAGACTGATTACTGCTACTGGCTCTTATTACACAAACCTGAATATGCTACTTTAATCATCAATATCTCATAAGTTTAAAATTAGCTTTTCACTGGCTTTGTAACTGAGCAGTAAAAATTTCTTTCTAATCAGTGAAAATAATTTGATTTTGTTTTAGTAGCCAAAGGAGGTTTTTTTTCAAGTTGCTTTCATGTTCACATGCCTTTGAATAAGAAAAGAAAAGCATAAAGTTATCTAGTATTTGAGGATCCAGATCAATGAAAGGTCAGGAAGAGGAAAGCAAGTCAAAATATGCCTAAAATAGTTATACTTGACAGATTTCTCCCTCCTCTGGTACTGTATTTCATATACAGTATTTTAAGTGACTCAGAGAGGAGAATGCTAAAGGATACACTGACTGGAGAACTGTGCCAGTAATTAGTGATCTTGGATCCTTGAAGCCTTACATGTGATGGCTTCAACCTGTGCCAGGAACATTGTTCTGAAAATAAATGTTAGCCAATATCTTTTTTTAACTAGAATTTTGATTAACATCTCTAATTTCTTCCGAGTAGCCTACAGACAGGGAAAGCATTAGAAAATTGTTTTTCCTAGTTTTTAAATTGACCCTTCCCTCCAAGATGTGTAGATAAGAGAAGTCAAAATAATCTGTTTCATGTCTGGGGAGCAAGCAGAACTGGATAAACTTTAAGGTATCACATTTGTTCTGTGTGCAGCGAACACCACCTTTTACTCCTGAGCTCTTCCAGCTGCTCGGCTCTCCCCTTCCACCCGCTTGCTAACCAGCACCACTGTATTGCTCTTGACCTGGAGCTTTTCAGGGATGAGATAGGCTCTGCAGTCATCCAAGTTTACTAATAATCTCTTCCAGCCACTCATCTAACTCTGGTAATACCTGAAATGTCCAATCAATATATTACTTTAGAGAGTAGTACTCTTTAAAGGGCTCCTAGTCAACAAATTTAAACTCTCAGTGGTATACTCTACGCTTACCCACACAGTGTAACCACTGCTCTACTCCACAGTCACCCTGTGGTTCAGCTGGGCTTAGCGGGACCTTTCTCTCCAGTTGTGAATTAACACTTGTATACTTCTAGCTGCGCAAGGCTGCAGGTTCTTCCACAGCCAAGGGTAAGCAAAATTGCAGATCCTATGGTGAGTTTCACTCTGAACTTTTCATTTTGCTCACCCTCTTTCAAAAGCCAAAGCAGAACTTGTAGGGCAAACTAACATATTTTAGGAGAACAATTTGTATAGCTTGAGAGAGAAGAGAAACTAGCACCTATGGAGTAGACTTTTAGCAGAATATATGGTAGATAAAGCCAGTGAGGGCTACTGCATGCAAAAATGCAGATTAAAAATAACGGTTTAAAAAACTCAAGGGTACTGGAAGCTGGGAAGGGTGTAGGAGAAGAAATGGTCATTTTGGATGGGTTCAGAAAGCAACTGGCCAAATTCAGGGTAGCCAAAACCCCACCAGACTGACAGCTGTGGAATGCAAAGATGCTTCTGGGGCAAAGTAGGCATAACCTGCTGCTCAGAGGGTGTTCAGAGGAAGTCTCACTACGTACTTGCTAAGTGATCATTGTCAGAGGCCAGATACCGAGTTATTGGTGGGACTTGCAGTCCAACTTAATGCTTTTTATGTTCCTACCCTGTACACTGTTGACATGGCCTTTCTCAGGCAGATACTGTCAGAAACGAGATGGTGGAATAAATGATTCTTTGGTCTGATGCAGGTGCAGGTTTCTTGCCTCATAAAACATATCATAACTGTTTTTGTTTTCTTCCACTGAGACAGGGGCACTCAAACTAGTCTGATAGAACACAGAATGGTGCATTTTCTGTCATCTCCAATTTTTTTTTTCCCACTACCTGTGTGACAGTAAGCTTAATCATCTGAGAACTCACAAGGCATTCTGAAAATACTTTTTTTAGCCTTCATCTTAGAGCAACACTATAAGTAAGCACAGACTATCTTAGCAGCTGCAGTTCTGCTTTGTCTAATTCTCAGTGGTCTCAAAATCTGGCACTCCATGAGCACAGAGACGATTCATACTTGTGGCATTTCCTGGTTAACCAGTGCTGTACCTTGAATCCCCACAGCTGGGTCTGCACAGCTTTTCACCTCCAGTAGCTTTTTACTTCTGTGCTCTTGGGCTTTCAGATTATTCCCCCCTGCAGTGGAAATGTGTATGAAGTCAGGTAGTGGTCAATGGGATTTTACCTTTTTAGTAGTAGAATATTACTTAGCCTTTAAAAATGAAAACTGTAAAAAAGATCAGAAAGCTTTAACATTTTTACAGTTGTTGGGATTAATCACTTTATATTTAGTATTATAACTGAGCTTGGGATAATTAAACAAGCATAGAGAGGTGTAAGGGAGATCAGAATCAGTCCCTCGGGTTTTCCCCTCACAATGTCTTGTCATAGCAATGTAATCTCCTACCTTTAATGATCAATCACATTGCCCTTTAAATTGATTTCCTTTTTTTCCAGACTATGTAAACAAAAAAGATGGAATTCATATAATCCCATCTGTATTGGTTATGATACCAAATAAAAAATAATCTTCCTGATTCTACCTGTTTACAAAACACCCCTTATGTTAGAGACAAGAGAAGACTGGAAGTTAAGTCATATCTGAGGGAAAAATGGCAAGTTTTTTACCCAGTGATGTATTTGTTTAAGGCCTCTTTCCATTAGGGCACCTGGATCTATAACTTCATGTGATAAAATAAGTGTTATTCATACATGAGTGAACATAGTGTACTGTTCCTTCTTGTGGGACTTACCACTGTTACTAGGGGACTCTTTTCTTTTACTGGAAGCAGTTAGGAAAATCTCAGCAGGCCTTTGTACAATTATCGTGGCCCCTGGTTTCCATCTAGTGCACTTCCAGCTTTGCTGTTCCTAGCCAGTGGGAATTTAGCAAACTACTTGGAAGGAGATCTGGTCACTGAGGCATCAAAATCTACCTTCTTCTCACACACCAGAAGGTACGGATGCAGCCTGAAAGCTGCACTGTGCCTTTTCACACAGCGATCTCTTCAGGGAGAGAGTCCCAGGGTTGGGACACGGTATCCAAAAATAAACACCTTTCAGTGCTTTCATTACGGGGGCTTGTTGTCTTGCCTCCTTTTGTCTTGGCTCTGGAGATCAGGTGAGGTATCTTGCCTGCTTGGCCATGTATAGGAGAAAGTGATAATTTGAACGGATGTCCTAAGTTTATTAACTTTTCCTGGCTGCCATGAGCAAAGGCAGGCAGCGAGCTCTCAAAACATCTCTCTTACTAGCAGATCAAACCTATAGATGTCTGTGACAGAAATATCTGAAAGCATGATTAAATGAAGCCGCCTGAGCCAGGCACATTTTGAAAAATAAGCACTGTATTACTTCAATTTGCTGTAAATAGTAATTTACTTTGGTTATTTCCTTTAATTACAGCGCTCCATCTTTACACAAGGGTGTATTTAGGAACAAAGGGACCAGTGTCACTGAAAGGTGTATGTTATAATAGAGACATTTGTATCAGGCTTCAGGAGAAGTCTACAGTGTATCCAGCAATTCTATGGCTCTTGTGACCACCGACCCTTCTCTGGATTTGTTGATTTTTTTTTTTTT
>VZTL01016653.1:13156-43140 GCA_013400535.1 Scopus umbretta
TCATTTAGGCTATTTCTGGTTCTGTTATGAAGTTCATTTGACATTTCAGCTAGTACCATGAACTGCTCTTAGTTTTCTCATAGACAATATCAGGATAAGCCAGAATTAGAATTGCTTCTCCTTTATTATATAAAATGTACAGATTTTAAGGGAAATTATGCAAAATCAAATTTTTAACCTAACAAGTGTTATAAATGAGCCAATTGTTGCAAATTTTTTTTTACAAAGTAACAGGAAATCAAGTTATCTAGCAAACCTATTTATACACAGTAGGTAACCCTGGGTTTCCGGCAGGACTAATAAACAAAGAATGACAACCTATTTCTTTTAATGACAAGCTGACATATTTATTTTTATTATTTCACAAAAGTATTCACCAGACTCATCTGTCACACTAAAGCCCCATTCTCCCTCCCTGCAGACAGAGCATGTAGCCTTACTGCACTCAGGTTGAGTGAAAAAATAAAAACTTAACCCAACATTTTTGGAATAAAAAAAAGATATTTGAGGGTGTTCAATTTACTGTGCTGGAATATAAAATACAATATTTTTCTTGTCTGAATAAAGTTTTATATTGTTCATTTTTGCAAAGTTAAATTACAGCTCCAGAAAGTGATTTTTATACTAAAAAATTAGCTTTATGATATGCTTAAATTGAATTTCTACTTCTCCAGGAACTGTAACGCCATTTCCTATAAAATCTGACTGATCTTTCTACCTGAATAAGACACTTCACAACTTTTCGGGCATTAAATCAAACAGTTCCTTTAGAAATGACAGAGTCTCTTATAGTATTTAAAAACTGCAATAATGAATTTCAGATACAAACTACGTTACCATAAAATGGGTTTATTTTTCCACACCTAGTGTGACATTTTCCAGTAATAGCATTTTCTACAACAAAAGTGAGAATTCAGTTTTGCTCAAAGAAATAATCACCTTAGTTTTGCTAAATGCCCATTTTTGTTATTTGTTGTTTGTGTAACTCTAACATGGATATATGAAGTAGAGTGTTTTGAACTAGAATTTAGAGTAGCTACAGATGAAGACTTGCTTTCTGATATTGGACACGTAGGCATTGTGTACGCAAACCTCACACTGGAAAAGAATGAGTATCTGTTTTGCATGTCACTTAATGGAAAGCCTATTAATTAAGTCCTTCAGATGAAATTGAGTTAAGCCATAGAAGTGTTTCAACCACAAAGATTTTTCTTTTTACTCTCCATTTTTATTTATATTTCACATAGATTTTGAATAGATGTTCTGAGCACTTAAAATCCCCTAGAAATGTAATGGCAGTTTGGAATATGCAAGAAATTCAGTCTAGGACCTAAAAAAGGAAATAGAATGATAGTGTAATGTGACATGAGTGGCGGTTTTGTATGTTCATGCATATGCATTTTCTATCTGCCATTTACAGCAGCTGTTTTGTCATAGGAAATATGTTACTAAGAAAAGAATTTTTATGCTTACTCAAAGAATAATGTTGAAATACCTAGAGGATAAAATAAGGACTTCCAAACTTATAAGGTTGTCATGAGTTTAATAAAAAATTTACACACTATAAAAAAAAAATTACAGTGAAAAGAAATAGGAAAAATATTTTTAAATGCTCCAAATCCCATGTTTGCATTTCATTGCACAACATAACCCATGAACCACTCAGTACATGGATCTTTCAGTTTCATGCAAATGCTGCTTACTTTGAAGAGGTAGCCAAGTGACTAAACTTTTAAGAGTCCTGGGTATTTTATAATTTTAGCATTACATATAAATCCTTCTGAGAGTGGATAACAATACTGCTAACACAAAAGCAAAGATAACCTATCCATTTAAAAATTATGAAAACAGCATCCACTTTATTAAATGCTTGAAAACATCTTATGTCTTGTCATTAGTGGCTTGAAACTGTGCTGGTTTTGAATGCAAGCTAATATAAAGATACTCTCACAGCCTCTTGTGTGAATTCAAACGTTGAAGAAAATGCAGTCTTTTTTTTTTTTTTTTCCTCACATGCTTTCACACGCAAAAAACCCATGCTATCTTAGGTGTCCTCAATCCTGCCATGTCCCTGCACAGTGTTTTATGATACCTGCATTTTACAGGGTAAAAACCAACCCAAAATGCCCACATAGATTTTACATTACCATGGATATACTAGAAAAGTGCCATTATTGAGTTACCTACCTATTTCTGTTCATTCATGAATGAATAATGTTAGAATTAACATGAGCTATAGTGCATTATTTATTATTTCTCTAGATTTGATGCTTAGCAGAGGCGTTAAAGGTCTGATGCCTTTTAAATGTAATTCATTTCCCTTTGCTATGTATTTTGCTTGCTAAAAGAGTCCTTTCACTTTTCTTTTGCTATTGGTATTTTGGGGTAATACTTCTTAAAATTAGAGTAATAATAAAATTATTTCAAGTTATTAGTTCTATTCTATAAATAGAACAATTAGTTAAAAGCATGCAATTATTTAGTGTTAGTGAATAGATCCTAAAGTAAACTTGAAATCTATGTATTTGGCTAATGTCTGCACCTGTGTCATGAAAATGAAAACAAAATTATGCTTTTATGCTCTTTTGCTATGATTTTTATTTCTGAAAGTTCAAGAACTAGCAAGAAAGCATCCAGGCTGGAAGCCTGGCACTATCAAAGTAATGGGAATTTTATTCACAGTAGCATAACTCTGTTCAAAGATTGTTTGCTCTTGTTTAAACAAGATTCTTATTTATGTTGTTAAAGACTCAAGATTAATATTTTATGATTCATAATACATGGTGTTGAAGGCTGGTGAACCAGGCAGCAAACCAGTCATTTCCTAAGAAGCATTTTCAGCACAAGCAAAACTGTCCAAATGTTGTTCAAAAGAGTCTGTTCACATGGCTCCGAGTAGGAGAGGGATCCATACAGAAATTAGGAGTATTAGTTACAAGCTGGGAAAACCTCTTTCTAACTGTAAAAATCTAGCTATTGTGCATCAACAGCAAATCGAACAGAGGAAGATTCTTACAAGCTACTGTGAGAATACTTTCTCACCTGTGGGTATATCTGATTATCAGCCTTATAGTTATGAGGCTTTTGGCAAGACTTGCAAATTCCTGCCATGACTTCTGTCTACTCAAAACAAGCTTTTGGCTAGTGCTCTTGGCAAGCTTAGCATTTTCTGTGAGGATTCTGCAAAAAAATGTTTCGGTCCTTAATCATTTAGGAGAACAATTGCTTCCCCAAGGCTTCTGTCTGCAATTTGAGTTGATGCGTCTCTTCTGTAGAGGTGCCATGTCCCACAACCACCTTAATTTGAATTCGCAAACCGCATTTTCAAGAGTTTTCACAATACCTCTGAAGTTTCCTATGTATCTCTTTGCAACTCCCCAAATTGTAACTTTCCAGAGTCCAAAGAACAGTCTGGAATCGTAGTCATAATCCCTAAAAGTAAACCCAAAGCAACTAAAAGTACAGGTACACAACCTGAAGCGGGCAAGAAAAGCTGGGCAAAGCTAGAAGGAACTTCTCTCTCTGAACATTTATAAGATGCTTGAAGATAGGACAGAACAACATTAAATACCACCACATCACCCCAGTTTTCCTCAGATACTGAGTTAACAGGTACTTTGGCTCACATTTGGTTTTGTATTATTATTAGCAAACACTCTAAACTTAAACAGAAGTTGTGAAATCCAGTCATTCTGCCGTTGCGCCCATGTCCATGGAAAGGTCAATAGCTGGTTAACTGGGCTGGTTGATCACACTAGCTGAACTTGGTAGATGGCTCCTCCTGTAAGCACACTAGAGTATCGCGCCTCACTGTAGTGGCTCCTGCACTGCCCAGAGCGGTCGCTTTTGAAGCTTTGCTGGACATTTTTCATCTGGGTTTCAGTATCTGAATACCTTCTCCCCCACCCGCCATTGTGTCAGTATTAGAAGGCAGTGCATAAATTAACAGTTATTAAATGCACTGATGAATCCATAGCAAGACTAATCTGAGCCTTTCTTCTGTAGAAGGAGGTACAAGAAGGAAAAGCACATTTCATAGTCATTAAATTCCTGCTAACTTCAAAAATGTAAGCTGAGCGGGAAGGATTAGGAAGGAAAAGAATAGCAACAGCCACAACTTAGGTCTGGACAGTTTCATCCCCTTTTTTATAACGCACAAAGACTTAAACCCACAGTAGCTTTATTTAACTTCTGTTTATTCTAGTGGTAATTGAATATAAGTAAGGACTAGAGAATGAAATGTGTATCTTCAGGAAACTTGGTCTATGTGGTTTGAGTGGGATTGTGTTGCAACTTGTTACCCTAAGGCTTCAAATACCTCTCACCTAAAACTGTAAGAGAAACTATGAAACTGTAATGAATAAAGAAAGAAATGTAAACTACCTAATTAATTAAAATCCTGGAAAATTAGTATTAAAATTGCATTCCTTGCAATAGTAAGGAGATTATTTACAGGTTCTTTCTATTCCATATTAAAACCATAAACTGCTTTAATAGCAAAGAAATTGTGGAAAATGTACTTTCCATAGAGCATTTAAATTGTGTTGTACTGAAATGATTGCACACAACTGGAAAAAAACGTTTTGTTTTTTTTTTTTTTTTTAAATCCATGTGATCATTTTTGTATGTGTGTATGATTTATTCTTCTGAAATTTTGGAGGTGCAGAATGTTCAGAGATGACCAAAAACCCCACCCAAACCATTCCCAGCAATCCAAAACATGCCCTGAATTAAAAAAAAAAAAAATGACCTTGTAGTCAACACCCAGTAACAAAACAAACAAATAACCAAACAAACAAACAAGGGACTAAGCAGCAGAGGGCTGAAGTCAGCATCCTAAGCATATTTGTGTGCCCTGCATCTTGTCATGATTGATGCATTGCACTCATGTGGCATTTGACAAACATTGTTTTGCAGGTACTTAGCATGATGACAAATTAACAAATGGAATAAATGGATTACAAAGCATTTACATAGTCATTTATGCCTTTTTTCCATCCAGTCTGGACTACTACAAAGTGATCTGAGGCTAGTTACGAAGAGATATACAAGCTTTACAAGGTGCAGCATGCAGCAGGGTGATTAATGCAGAAAGATTAATGAACATAATTTCGAATCAGTAGCTTTTGTCTTATGCTATTTGCTCATTTTGTTATTAATAGGCACTGAAATCATGACCCTTATTTCATAAATCCTCAAAGGGTTGGCACTGGGCTGCCACAGATAGCACTCTTGAAGCATCTTTGAAACAACCTCTGATAAACAGGGACAAAAGAGATGATCATCCAGGAGCAAACATCTGAGAAGCACGGTAAATTAGCTTGGGTGACGGTCCACTCTATCATGGCAGCAGTGCTTCTGGCTCCTCTATACCCTACTGATCTAGCACTGTAAATCTCAATGGGCTATTGCTGAAGTGGCCTCAGGTTTGAAATTACTTAGTGGGGTGTCTCCCAAGTTTTTTATGGTGGGGAAATGACTGGTGTAATTTTTCACATGTGTCATCCCTTGAGAAAGATGGCTGCTAAGTAGTGATGCTGCATTTGTAGACAGTGAACAAAAGTGCTTCTTTCTGCGAGAGACCTCATGGGATCTTGATGTTTCTGCTGGGCTGCAGAGGCATGAAGATGCCCCTCACTTCATGCAGGTGCCATCAGCACGCAGTGCTAAGCTGCTGTGTCTGCCACCACCCTGTATTCCTGCTGTCTCCTTCTCTTTGTGTAATAAACTTGTTCAAACTTGGTTCGTCCACTCTCCATCACAGACAGCAAAGATCATGATCGTAAACATATTCCATGGATGCTTCCCATTGTCCTGTTTTGGACATATAAACAGAAAGCCAATTTGTAGTAAAAGTGTTTTGAGTTCATTCTTTTTTTTAATTTTAAGTTTGATTATTTAGATGATGCATGGTAATTTTTGATGTGTAGTAAATCTGATGTGTACTGTAAGATACAGGAAACGTTTGATCTTACACATTCAGCCTAGCAAGTTAACACGTGTCAGGTGAGCTGTGCTAACTGCCCAATTTTGTGTTCTTTGCCTGTGGCAGCTATATAATGGTTCAATTTAGCTGGCCCTCAGAGAAAGCACCTGCAGAGATTTGGTGTACCACAGACTGTCTCACCCCTTACTGGCATGCAAAACTGTGAGTTTCTCAGTTTGACCACTGCAGTTTACTGCATGCTTGTGCTGTCTTGGGTTACAACATACGTATTTGTGGGGGACACACTGAAAGCCAGCTGAAAGGCTCTCCCCAGATAGGAAGCACTGGACACCTGCAGGATGAGCTCCTTCTGGTACTGCTCACACTGGGAGAACATAATTGCCTCCCCTTGCCTGTATGACTGCTGGAGGACACATTTTCAGTGGTTGCACATTTGTGGCCACTGAGGTGATGGGGTGGAGAGAGCCAAAGGCTGGGGCGTTGCAGGGCAGTTGGTGTGAGTTACAGGGGCATGAAGTCTGGCACTGTAGATTTGCAACCCATTCTAGGAATGTTAAGAAGCGCTATTTCTGAAGGTGTTTTGCTACAGAAACACACCACACCCCGTCTGGGGTGCAAAGGGGGAAAAGAAAAGAGAGAATGAAGTAACAGATGAGGGAGTGACAGCAATTAAAGAGTTGCAACAGATGCTTGTGCCTTAGGGGGCATGGGTGGCATGAAAATACCTGAGGAAGGGAAGGAAGGAGAGTTAAAGGAGGTGTGTTAAGCTGTATGTAAGAGCTGCGATTCTTAGCTTAAACTAGCAGCTAAAAATTTAATATGTCAAATGAAACTTAACAATCAATCTACTCTAAGGCACTTGTATGCATTTCAGTTCAACAAGAAAAAGAAACAGAGTAAAAAGAGTGATAAAATAACACTAACAGTAAGAGTATGGTGCTTGATAATCAACATTACATATGAAATACATGCCTGAAAGCAAGCTCTGGTAGTCACAAAGTAGAAAACAGAAAAGTAAATCTATGTGATCTTCTCTTCACATTTCGAGAAAACATTTGGTAGAAAATATGAAATAGAGATTGACAAATAGAGCCAACCACAGAAGGATTTAAAGAAAATTTTGTTCAAATGAGAATAGAAGCATAAAACTAGTATTTAAGGATGTTGGGGATTTCATAATTGGATCATCACAACAGCAAATGTACATACTTCAGAATTGGCTCTTATTATGAGACAAGGCTCCTTTGGAAAGCAGAACTTATCAGTCCTCTAAAATAAAGAGAGTACTTTTAAACTGACTGATGTATGATCTCTGTGAGACTTACATAAATTAACATGTTCTTCCTAAAATTCTGTTTTGTGGTGACATGCTTAGGAATTACATTTTCAGATAGAGCATTATTTGGAAATGGAAGTGGCAAATCAATTTACAGAATTAATTCAATTTTTAAAAATGTGAAACTTAAAACATCTGATCTGAAGAATTAAGTAGCATTCAGAAGAATGTCATCCCTCTCTATCGGCAGAACATGTAGGACATTGTTTCTTGCAAAGTTGTTTTCTACATGTCAGATTTCATCTGGCAAGTCATATATTCTGCAGCAGTTAAAGATGGTGTGTGGGGAAAAAAAAGAGCACTTGACACAGAGCTCTAGCTGGTACATATAGGGATGAGGAAGGTGAGTAACTGTTCCTCTCTCCACTCTTCTGGTGAGTCACAGGCTGGCATGGCTATACTCCCTACACGACATGAAGTTCTGGATACCTGTTCAGATGATCCAGCTATCCTGTCTTGAAGTGCTGGTCTTTTGCACGGAAGTTCTGAGATTCCTCAGACAGCACTGACCAGGACTGTCATCATATTTCCAGATCTGGGAGCATTATATCAGTGCAAACGGAGAGGTGACAGCATTTAGTCCAGGTCTAGAACTACACTAAGGCTATGTTGCTGTCGATGCCCAAGCTAGACCTCCTCATGCATAGTGCCTATTGAGCTTAGCCACATCCCTGATGACCCTTTGGGTTCAACACAGGTACTTCAGCTAATTAACACAATGAAGCATGTGTGGAGAAAGCAAACAAACATTATGTTCAGTAGTCAGTGTAAGAAAAGGAATAAAGGCTGTGAGATCTTCAAGAGCTTAGCCCTGTAGCTCACAGGACAGTCTTTTTTGCAGAAAGTGATGGACTTAGGAGAAGAGGGGCTTTTGGATGGCTTCTGAATTTCCTGAAGCATTTGAAAATCTGCCTTGACCATACTGGAGTAATTAATGGGACTTGGCATTTCTGTGTATACTTAACTACAGATTTATGCATGGTAAAGCTCACCACTGTCCAAACGTACCTGTAGGGCCTCAGCTAAAGCCTTTGAAGTCAATATCAGTCTGAAGTGAATGAGAGGTGGATCATGCCCTTAAACAAATATTTCTGGAAAGCCCACTGTGCATATGGAGAAATATTTTCTTGCTAAGCTGACATTTTAAAATTAAATAATTTTTTGGCTCCAGGCCTTAAAGGAAATGGAACAACTTTCTTTTCACGTACTTTTTTTATAATGATGCAAAAAATATGTTTAAGCTTCTTTTTATTTTAAAATGACTGTGTATAATTTTTCAGACTTTTCTAAAGAACCCACCCCAAGAACAAGAAATAATACCTCAAACCCATTGGTAGAAGAGAAAGCATGAAAAATTATTGGCCTGAAATGTTTTGAAAGTTTTAAGTTTGGAAAGCAGGGAATAAATGGAAACTCTTTTGCAACCACAGGAACTGTTTTGCACTGTATGCCAGTCCGTGGGTGTTTGTGTGTGTCAGAGCTCGTCAGGTAGCTATTGGGATTATATTTTCCATCCATGCTTATGAATCACGCCGAAATGGATCCAGATTTCTGCTATTGCTTTGTTATTTGTAAGCATAAATTGAATAATCTGGGTGATTAACTTTCAGACTACAGAATGTCCATAAACTGATTGCTGCAGTGTGTCACCTCTGGCTGTTCACATCAGGTGATTGATTACCAATTTTACAGTGTAAGTTTTCAAGCTTCCCTTTTGGAGAACTAAGACTTTTAAGAAGTTTGAACAATGAAAAATAAAAGTCAGAATTGAATAACACTTAAAGGATCTGACTTTCAATACCAGTTGTGAGTCTTCATCTAATAGGAAGCAAGTGTTGCATACCCTCTGTAATGTTAGTAAACTTTTGCTCATTTGAATTGTGCCACTGAATCAAAAGAATCACTTCTAGGAACTACTCATCATCAGTTTAGCAGGAACACTTGTCAGTTTAGCACATAGTGTTCAGAAGTTAGTTTTTGTACATTTTAGTTAATAACTTGAGTTATCTTCGGTGTGGATTCAGCATATCCCGAAACAAAAAGGACTATATGCATGTGTGCTTCTTGTTACCATTCTGTTATAACCAATTGTTGCTAGTCCAACAATACTGTAAAACAAATGGCACTATTAAAATATTTGGGGGTGGATACCAAAGGACCTTTGGAGGAGGTTAGTCCTTGCATGCCCAGCCTTTATGTATTGTTAACACCTGGGTGATGCCTGAGGCATGCCAGCCAATAATTATATACCTTCATATTTCTTTCCTGACAGTCTGTCATCATTAGTTCTAACTGTGAGTTAAAAAGAGATTCTTCATGTCTACCCTTTTTCCCTGTACCAAATTCTACAATATCTTCTGCAAAATCATATTTATTTCACCAATGGGTTACATAATGGGGTTCATTACAACCCTTTTGCATAAAAAAGAAAAATAATGCTGTGCTGGAACTTCTGAACTCCTACTGTGACAGCTACAGAACAGACTATTTGAGCAAACACACTGCAGAAAGTTATTTACAATTAAAATATTTAAAATCAAGTTCCTAATGACCATATTTTGATCTTACTTTAAATCAAGACCATCATGGTTCACACCTTAAAGAAAGGCAATGGCATAGAATTTGTGTGTAATTCATGTATGATCACTCCAGCAGCGGGCTTTCTATGAGAAGCAAGGAATCATAAAACATCCGTTCGTCAATAACACATGAAAGTTGGGTTGGAACAAGGGAGTTCAGCTCTTTACATGAAATTGTAGGGTTGAAGGACAAAAGGAATCAGCAGGTCATCTGGTCTGACCTCTTGTATAATAAGAGCATCTACCTCTCTAATAAGCTTAATAATTTGCTATTATTTGGTGCATATGTTGCATCTGACTTATGTAGCTCTTACAGAAAAGCTTGCAAACTATGTGAAGGCATTTATATGCGAGGGAAACTATAGGTCCATTGGTCATTGCTTCAGGGATTAATCATTCTTGCAGTTACAACTAGAGCATTTCCCCATCTAAATTTCCTTGTGCTTAGCTTTCGTCTGCTGGGTGTTTTTTTTTTGTTGTTTTGTTATGCCTGTCCTGATTTATTAAAATTCCTTTTATAGTCACTATTTTTTGCAATGTAGATATTTTATATGTTGTAAGCAAACCATCTCTCACTATTGTTTTTTAAAAGCTAAGCAGATTCCTTATTCTGTCTATGCAAGGCATCTTCATCGAGCTCTCAAATAATTGGGGTGACACTTTCTGTGCGCTTTCAACATCTTGTTGAAATAAAAACACCAAACCTGGAGGATGCATTCCAGTATTAATCTCACCAATGCTATAAGGGGTAGCTAAAATCACGTTGGCTTTGCTCCATTTATTGCTCTTTGTGTATCTGAGGTTCATAGAAACATCTTTTGCTGGATCACCACAATGGGAGCTTACCTTCACACATCTGTGTATTAGATGCCCTTAATTATTACTTTATTTTGCCCCTGGATGCAATTCCTTATCCTGTTGCTATGGTCAACATTTTCTTTTCTTAGATGTATGACTTCCACAGAATCACAGAATAGTTAGGTTTGGAAGGGACAAAAGTCATCTAGCCCAACCCTCCTGCAGTGACCAGGGATATCTTTAATTAGATCAGGTTACTCAGAGCCTTGTCCAACTTGACCTTGAATGTCTCCAGGGATGGGGCCTCCACCACCTCTCTGGGCAACCCATTCCAGTGTTTCACCACCCTCATTGTAAAAAATTTCTTCCTTATATCCAGTCTAAATCTACCCTCCTTTACTTTAAAACCATTACTCCTTGTCCTGTCACAACAGGCCCTGCTGAAAAGATTGTCCCCATCTTTCCTGCCCCCTTTAAATACTGAAAGGCCTCAACAAGGTCTCCCTGCAGCCTTCTCTTCTCCAGGCTGAACAACCCCAACTCTTTCAGCCTGTCCTCATAGGAGAGGTGCTCCAGCCCTCGGATCATTTTGTGGCCCTCTTCTGGACCCGCTCCAACAGTTCTCCTTCTGCTGAGGGCTCCAGAGTTGGACGCTGCACTCAAGGTGAGGTCTCACCAGAGCAGAGCAGAGGGGCAGAATCACCTCCCTCGATCTGCTGGCCACGCTTCTTTTGACGCAGCCCAGGATACAGCTGGCCTTCTGGTCTGCGAGTGCACACTATCGGCTCATGTCCAGTTTTTCATCCACCAGCACCCTGAAGTCCTTCTCCTCAGGGTTGCTCTCAGTCCCTTCAGACCCCAGCCTGTATTGATAGCAGATAGCTACATATCTGTTCAGAGTTTGGCAGGCTATCTGGGCTGCCCTCCTCTCAATTTCATTTGCCATTCAGCTAGGATCAGTGACAGCTACAGATTTGATTAAAATGTTGACTAGCATCAGACTAAATATGGACACCGCTAGAAAAATCTGCTGCTGTAGGTGATTCCCATTATGAGCCATTATACTCAAAGAGTCAAATCAAGATTTTTGACAAGATGTTCATTCCAATATACTCTGATGACTTGTCGTAGTATTAAAATTCTTATCCTTTAATTCTTTGTGATGTAAATCCTACATTATTCTTTTCATTAATCTATCCTGAATTAATACCAGGATCACTGGTCTTTAGTTACACAGGTCATCTGCTTGTCCTTCTGTTGAGAGCTTTCACAAAATTAATGTTCTCTAGGCATCTGAAATCTTTCTGCTATTGCAAGCTCTACTGGAGATGAGTGTCAGCCAGCAGCGCATTTCAGCTAATTCTTATGGAATTCTTGCCTGAAAATTTTCTGAATCTTCTGTTTTTAAGATATTTATCTCTTGTGGATATTGTTCAACATCCTTCTTAATTACATATGGACTGCAAAGTACTGCAATGCCCTGCAGTCTCGTGCATCATCTTTTTTATTGTTTCAGCAGCTGCATTTCTTGGTGACAAGGCTTTAGTTCTGATCTAGGTATAAGTATTGGCAATTGTAGTGAACACTGCTCATTTCTTTCCATTGTGATTCATAAATATTATGGAAACAGTCCGTCCCCTGACTCGCAGGTGTAATTGTAATTGTAGTTTAGCAGAACTAGTGGCAAATGCAGTGAATGAGTTGGAGAGCTAAATAACATCCTCTGGTTGATAAATTGGCTGAATGAAAGAGGAGATCTCTCACTCTCGACAGAGATCTCTCACTCTCCACAAACCTTACCTTGTTCTGATGGGACTTGCAGCTGTAGTCTGAACACAATAACCAAATCATAAACACGTAGTTTGTCAGCAACTGTATGTTTGGACATCACTTGATGTGTGTATTACACTAGAGCCACTATTATCAGTGTCTTTCAGAATGCTAGTCATGCACTGCTTGGTCTTAATACTAATCTAACACAGTTAAATGCAGTTCCTAAAATTAGAGCTCTACATGATTTCAGTGGAGAAAGAACAGATAGTCTCAGTAATTATTGCTGAAAACAGTCCACTGAATGTTTAGGAGTGAGCAAAGTAGTACAGATCTATAGAAAAGTGTTTTCTAGTAGTATTTGTAATGATTTTGTAATTTCTTTGTAAGACTAGAAGCATGCGGTTTTTTTAAAATGTCAGATTATTTAGAAACAATTATGCCTATTATAAACATATTTTCTTGAAATATAGTGATAGCAGTTAAACTGGTGTTTGTTGAACAAAGGAATCAACTGAAATGATAAGAACTAACATTAATTTAATTCCTATTTTGAATGCATTGTAAGTTCAAGGCATAAAAGATATATCTTTGGTGGGAAGAAGACACTTCTCAATAGAAGAAGATAGGAGGAAAACCCACACGATTAAATGAAAACCACAGAAAAAAAAATATAGATAAAAGTACCTTTCAAAGAAGTGATATGTTTTTTGGCTCTGATTAATACAGTATTGACTCATCCAGGTTATGAAAAATATTGTATCAAAGCATCCTGTAATAGCAGAGGAACATATACCTACTGGTAATCACAAATGTGCACAAATGCAAACAAACATGCATATCCGCATGTGTAGAGTAACAAACAATAGCAGCCCTAAACATTACTTCAGTGCCCTGCCTGGAAAATACTTTGGCCAAGATGTGCTGAAATTGCAGGGGAACTTTATACTGATCATGCCCTGTTCTGACATGTTTTATGAAAAAAACACAGGAAAGTGTATCTATGTATCTTCTTCATGCCAACAGTCAGAAAGGACAAAAGACTCAACTTGCAGCTTGAAAAACCTCAGAAATGCAGCATCAAATGACATTCCATCACCCATTACATACACTTTCTGCGCTGAGCAGCATGTATTAGAAACAGCATGTACTAGGAAATATTGGCGTGTTATTTCTTTCTTGATAGACTTCAGAAAAGTTTTCTGCAATTACTTTATGCAGAGGGGCAATGAATAAGACTAAAGTAACCATTAATATGGT
The DNA here is from genome assembly GCA_013400535.1 of Scopus umbretta. Classification (NCBI taxonomy): domain Eukaryota; kingdom Metazoa; phylum Chordata; class Aves; order Pelecaniformes; family Scopidae; genus Scopus; species Scopus umbretta. The sequence goes on from VZTL01016653.1 coordinate 26,847, forward strand.
AGCTCCTGTATTAAAAGTAATTTAGATATGGTTAAGTTAGTTTCACCCCAAAAGAAAATCATCCAGTATTAGTATCAGTACATAATATCTAGACATTTAAACAAAAGAGGTGTTTACAAACTGTTAAACAGAAAATGGAATTTCGAAACTCTGTTTCATGACCAAAAAAGAACTCTGTAAGTTATAAACCAGAGTACAACATATAAGAGAAGAGAGAATCAAAAAAGTAAAATAAGCAATGAGCATAAATATGAGTAACAGTGAATATAAATAGGAAAATTAAAATCTACAAACTCTTGGTATCATTGCAGTATCTATTGGAATTGCTTTAAAGAAAACAGAGAGGATGAAAGGGTTATACCGGGGTCTGAAACAGAGTAGCAGCAGCTTAAAAATATGAAACCAGCTTATATTAGCTAATTATTTGGATGCTTATCCTGGACAAAATATGGCAATTGCTAAAATGGTATTCAACAAAATGGGATCCTGAAGCAGTGACACCCAAATTTTCACAGCCCCCACACAGTGTTTTCAGGACTAACCCACTGCCCACTGCTTTCCCCTTCACAGCCTTTCTTACTCTGAGGGTATTACAGTGAGTTCACTGAGGAGATGCAGAATGAAGCTGTGAATGTACTACAGTGTGCACTAAAACCTACCATATGCCTTTCATGCTGGTTTTCTGGCATATACACAAGGCAGAGTGCTGTCCAGGTGCACACTGGGGAGGATTCCTGAAGCTATGGCGGCCATGAGGACAATGCATCTAGTCCCACATTGCCTTAAGAAAAAGTCCCTGAGACTAGGGATCAGATGGATCATCCTGTTGGTGCTATGTGGAACCTTGTGCACATGGAGTCAAAACATAGAACAGGAGCTGCTAACAATCAGCCTGGCTTGGTGGAAGTTATTTTTCCTGAAAATATCTGAGTTCCCTTTTTTTGAAGGGATGACAAACCCAACTGATAAAAGCAACTGCATTAATGTAGCGTAGCTGGCAATCAGCAAGGTGACTTCAGACTTAATAGTTGCACAATGTTTTCAGTAAGAACCTGTTACTACGTGCAGTCAAAATGTGAGAGCATGTATTCTTCCACAGATTAGTAGTTTGCTTGTTGATATATTATGCATGGAAGTACAAAGGACTGTTGACTGCAGGTTGATACTGCAGTGCTCTGTGGCCCATGCAATTCAATCAACTTTCTGGAAGAAAATACATTAAGAAAAGGGTGTAAGATGCGTATATAAAATTTGCAGATGATATTGAGACTTGTGGCTTGGTAAATCAGGGCAAAATAATCAGTTTGAACTGGAAAACTTGTTTAACTTTGGAGCAAGTAAGTAATATGATGTATTTTAATATAAGCAGAAACAAACTAGAACCCAAAATATGACTATGCTCATGGCTGCTTCCTCCCCATGAACAAGGCTTTCTAACACACCTGTAACTAGTGACTCACAAAGAGGGCTTAGGAAGGGGGTTGGATCCTGTATCTTTCTCCAGTCTAACCTCCAGTTCAGTCAACATTTTTAGGTCTGAAGCAAGTAACATTATGTAGTTTGGGGTCTGATGCAAATAACATCACATAAATTTGTATGGCTGGTTTTATGCAGGTGGGTAGACTAAAAAATGTAAGTGCTGTGACAGTCTAAATGGTACTGAGCAACAGCCATCCTTTTTGCTCTAATATGTACGAAAGTATCAAAAATGTACTCTCTGATAAATAACATAATGTATCAGACTTGAGTATATAATTCACCTCAGCTTTTTCCACCACAAGCTGTGATATAGCACAAGCTATGCAAATTGTCACAGACATGTCAGGTATGCTGCTATCCAACATTTTTTGTTTACTGAGAAGCATGTAAGATGCAAAATAATATCCATGTTTAATTGCAGGCAAACCATTTGCTGAGAATAAACACAGAATTACAGGAGCCCAGCCTTGCACTGGCCATAGTGTGGGAAAACTCTGCCTTTTCCAATGAGTGTGTCCAGGGGCACTAAATATCTCCCTGACTCTAAAGACAGGTTTTATCAGAGATCAAAATTGCTTAACTAGAACAAGATAATTCTTTGTACAGAGAGATCACTGATCTGTCAGGTGACCCATATTCAGTAAGAAGTTTTGAAATCAAATCTCTGAATTCCCCCCTCATGCCCATTGTATCCTTACAGGGAATGGTCTCCCCCTCATTTGCCTTTCAGACCAGAAACAGTCAATGGCCCTTAGTTTGCTGAAACCCCTTGCTCAGGAAAGTTTTTTTTCTTTCCATCATGCCAGAAGGAGGTCTGCTGCCTTCTGCACACAGCTTCCCTCCTTGTGCCAGAACTTTCTTCTTTCTGCAAACTCCTGTGTCATGTCCCCCCTCCTACTTGTGCCCCAGAAGCATTTTGTGCCAGATGTGTCCAGGAAGAGCGCAGTTCTCCTCAATCCAAAGGGTTCCCAGAGTACACCAGCCAGGACAAATAGCTTTCCTTCGTCCTGCCCAGCCCTTGTGCTCTCTTTAACAAAACACAATAAATGGTACTCACAGAATAAACAGAAATCAAACTTGCCAACTGCTTGCACCATTGCTCTCAATCAGGTTGAGAATTTTTAATAAAATGATTCTTGGAATAATCCAACATTTAGCACTATTTGTTGCAACAGGAAAGAGATCCTATTCCTATATTACATATATTACATATATAACATATTTCATAAAATTTAGTTCCACATGGAAGGACATACTGCATCCTGTCTGTTTTAGAAGATATTCCAAAGAGACTACAGCTGCAAATATTTCAGACATTAAAACAAAAAGGAAGCAAGATGAAAAATGAAAGTGCTGAGCACAGCTAACCAAATTAAAACATAAGAAAATAAGTGTGGTAAGGGAACATGACAACAAACAAACAAATAAAAAGATGCTGCAGTGTATAGATACAGGAAAATATTGCAGTCACTGTTTGCATTTGTTTTTTTTAATGTGAATTATTTTCCACATTGCATATGCATATGCCTCTATGCATTTGCATTTTATTGATATTCTAACATTTGTGTTGAATAGCAGGAATACAATATATAGTTTATTTGCAGAAAATAAGACCTTAATTCATCATTGCCATTCTTGTCCATAGAATAAATATGGAGAAAGTTACATGAGAAAGGTGAATCTATAGGGACTCTTTAGAACGTTTATAGGAACAGACTCCAAACTTGGGCACTTCTTTGATGCTATGGGTAGGTCCTAAGGATACTGTCCATTCTTACTGGCAGGAATTACTGTTTTCTGCTGCCCACACTCTGGTGTTCTGCAAACTGTGGATGATGCTGGTAGGTGTCATTCTTCCGCCAGTCATTGCACTAGTTGTCTGAGGCTCATTACAGTTCACTTCTGCACAGCAGCTTTAAGAGGAGAGGACCCTGCAACTTCTTCTTCCTTCACATCCTGCATATCATTTAGGGGTATTGCACCGTATTTCTATTTTGCAGTTCTGTGTTTTATAATCTCTTACAAGTTTCTGTTTATATGTGAAATAGTTGCGACTGCGTCTTTTCGGGTTGGGAAGGATTTGATCATTCAAGTATTTATTAACATTTTTCTACTTTGAGTTTTGAGAATAATAGCATTAAGGTATGGAAAATGTTTATTCATTTTTATTTTGGCATGTTTCTAAGCTGTGAAGAAAAAAATAGAAATCTCATTTGTGACATGAACTTAAGAAGCTTTTTTCAGCATGGCTTTTAAACTTGTTGACAAATGAACAAAAGAAATAAAAATGATTCAACTATTTGTAAAAAAATGGATTTAATACATTAGCCATTAAATATTCTTTTAGGATTGATAGAATGGCTTGAATAATAAATATTTTAGTTGCAAATAATGTATTTTATTTCTAAAACCACTGAACCTATTATACCATCAAATATAATTTGACCAGGTCTAACAAGGCTCATCTGGGATTCCTCTTCTGAATATCAGAAGGTTGGTGCCTTTGCTGGGATAACTGGGAGTAAGCATGGCCTCTCTGGATACACAGAGAGAAGACCCCTCTGTCTGGGCTCTGCCTGGCTCGTTGCTGTGTTGTTTGCATTCCCACCATCCCTAGTCCTGCAGGGAATGGACCACCCAGAGCCTCCCCGCAACTGCCGCTAGCCTTGGGAGGGTACACAGCTCCCTGAAGGTTATTCCTCTCCCTGGGTATAAGCAGATGTTGCTAGGGAGCATATGAATTACAGAGTGGGTCATAATTTTGCCAATAAGCAATGGGCAACCACAGAGGTGCCCTCAATCACCTCAGTGTGGCAAGTCACTGGGAAAACTAATAGTTCCCACTGGTGGGAGAGGGGATATTTCTCCATTTAAATAGCATTATACTTTTGGCTATCAGCTGGCCTGACTTAAGTGGTGCTGGATATTTTGTTGTGGTGTGACAACTCTGATGTCTTCCATGGGTAAAGGAGGGGAACCTCAGCCACATGGATGCCAGACTCTGACAGAAGGCAAGTTTGTGTCAAGCTGGAGTGTGTGGCCACTGCCTGTTCTCACTACAGGTGAATGGATGGGTAGCCTGTGCAGTTGCCTGCTCACAGTCACCCCAAAGCCAGAAGCTCCTTCCTGTCCATCTGACCATGGCACCGGAGAGCCATCTGGGGCTAAACATGGCATGGCTATACTCAGTCTGAAGAGGACAGTAGTTTGCCGAAACACCCTGCCTGCTAAAACAACCTGTATAGTCACTGGAGGAGCAGTGGTGAATGGGACGGGTGTTACATTTACATAGAAAGGTTAAAAAATGTTTTGGGTTCCCTAAATATTGTTGAGGAGTATAAAGGCTTTAGCAGTACTAAAGATTACTTATGACAAAGGAGTGCAGTCTGGAAGTAGATAAACGAACAGTAAAGAATATGATTAGTTTTCATTAAGGGCCATTGAAACTTTAATGCAAAGGAAATTCTCTAAAACTTTCCGCTGTTTTCATGACGCTGAGTTTGCTTACAGCCTGCACATTGAAAACAAAGGTTAAATAATGCCTATGTCCTGACCTTTGCAGTGGTTTTGGTGAGTGTTGCAGATGTTATGAGACATCAGCCATGGGAGACACTTAATAAATCCATTTGATGCATTTGATTTTAAACAATAGGAGCCATGAATCAACCCTTAGTATTAACCTACCTTTGTTATTTAATATAGGTCTTAATTGTTTAAATAATTGTGGGAAACCATTTTATTTCTAGATATATTATGTGAGCCTGAAGGCATATTTTGTGACTATCACACTCTTTTAATTGTCCATTACTGTTACAGATACTGAGGCCTACTCAGAAATAGCAAATAGGCTTCATTATTCACCTGAAAGAAATGAAAAATATTAAAAAATAGTGTTCATAGAAATGTCCTGGTATAATTCAAAATCCAAGAAAATCTTATGATTCTACAAACTTGTGTATGTTCTCCTTTTTGACACATGTCATATTTGTGAACAAAATGTTTAACTAGTGTCTTACGGCATCTTGTTAATTGGTTTTCTTCCCACTAATATAAAATGTCAGATGTACAGCATCTGTAAACACTCATGTAGACCAAGTAGGTAGAAAAATTATCACTTGATATCACAAAATTGACACTTCACCATTCAGTACTTTTTCTGGCTGATGGTCATGTTAGAAGAACCGGAAAGAGTAAAAGGCCTATCTTTCTATCTTATCGACTCTTATGGCTACACTCAGTGTAATAATAATAATAACATACTATCAGATTTAACTGTAAAGACTGTAGCTATGGTCTTGTATAAATTGAATTTTTGTGGGAAAAATAAACAAGGATGGGATCAATGAGGCAAATTTGGGGTTAGAAAAATAATACTGTGCTTCAAGGAGCATTAAAATATGTTTAGATTAATCATGGATTAACATTGTAAAAACTGAAAACCCATTGTTGCTAATCTCTTCGAACTAGACTGAGCTATTCTAAGCCAACACTGAACAAAGTTTTCATGTGTGGAATGAGGCAGGAGTTTTCAACTTTTCTTTCACTGAAATCCAGCTTAAAAAAATACTGTTGATTTATTTGTTTCAGCAAAGGTTTCCTCAAGGCTTGGGTAGTTTCATGTCGAGTAGAGGAGAGGAAAAAAAGATTCCAGCCATGGAATAATCCAGGTGAGGAACTGCACCTGGAAGGTGGGCAAGAATAATAAAATTATATGGTTTTATTCTGGGATAAAATATGGTGGGTGGTCTAATGCCACCCATTTAAACTGAAGCTATATTTGCCACTGCATATAGGGAAACAAATTATATTTTGCAATTAATAAATTGCTTTATTGCTTTCTTTGCTTTCTTTTTTTTTTTTTTTTCTGAAAAAGGGGGAGAGAAATTAAACTATTCTCTGACTCCTAAAATTTCTGCACTTTTACAACACAAGCACTGCTGGTCAAATTAACAAATGGCATTAAAAAAGCTGTGGCACTTAGGCAAAAAAAGTTTCTTAGTGAGAAATCATGATACACCCAGTCAGCCTTTCCAATAGTCCTGGGTCAATATGGTTGGTACAATTGCTGCATGCAGCAGAAAGACAGAAGATGCAACTGTCTGCTTAAATGGTACATATAGCCTGTTGACCCAAGCTTTTCTAGAGTCTAAATAACAATCATTCCAATTAGATACAACAGAAATAACAGTGCAGCTGATTTACAAACTATTTTTGAATGGAGTCTATTCACAAGACATTTACTAGCCATAAACAATTTTCATATTTTGAAGAGCCTGTTATTCCATTGTTAAACTAAGTTAGGTCAAAGATCAGACCAAACTGAATGCTGTAATTCTTGAAGCCCTCAGTTTTTAACTCTAACTGATTTATTTATGTAGAAAATCCTCTAAATTGAAAAGGAGAAAGATAGGAATGTAAAGATGTTTCTGTCCTCTGCCCTTTTGCTAGTGACCCTCGCCAGTAACCATGCTCCCAAGCTCTTTCAGATTCCTACTCTATTAGAAGGACTACTTTAAAGCTCCTAATGTCCCACATAACAGGTGAGGTTTAGATTAGATATTAGGAAAAATGTCTTTACTGAAAGCGTGGTGGGGCATTGGAACAGGCTGCCCAGGGAGGGGGTGGAGTCCCCATCCCTGGAGGTGTTCAAAAAACATGTGGATGTGGCACTCCAGGACATGGTTTAGTAGACATGGTGTTTTGGGTTGATGGTTGGACTCGATGATCTCAGAGGTGTTTTCCAACCCTAATAATTCTATGATTCTATGATTTAATTTTTACATCAAAAAATTAGAGTTGGAACCATAAGGACATGTACTGCTGTTGGAAAGGATTGGCAAGCACAAATACGGGTGTTAGGAAAGTGGTTTGACAAGCCTGGAGGATGGAAAGGGGAAGAAAAAGGTTAAATTACACCCTCAGCAAGTTTGCAGATGACACCAAGCTGAGTGGTGCAGCTGACACGCCACTGGAATGGGTTGCCCAGAGAGGTGGTGGAGGCCCCATCCCTGGAGACATTCAAGGTCAAGTTGGACGAGGCTCCGAGTAACCTGATCTAATTAAAGATATCCCTGGTCACTGCAGGAGGGTTGGGCTAGATGACTTTTGTCCCTTCCAAACCTAACTATTCTATGATTTTATGATTCTATAAAACTATAATATTTGAGCAATAGTGTACAATTAGAAAAGGCAAACAACAGTGAGTTTTGTTTGCTTATTTGTTTGCTTGGTTTTTGAGATCTCCCTTACCTTCCTGTCTCATTTTAGGATTTTTTTTAAATGAAATTATCCTATGTTGTCCAAAGTATACACACACACAGACACACACACAAAGAGATAACTTGGAAAAGTTATTTTATTTAAAAGTGAGCTACAGAAATGTGGTTTAAGAGTAATTGCAGCTGCCCCTGACACACTGTGCAGTGGTCAGCTAATTTGTGGGCATTGAAGTTATGCAGCCACTAGCTTCAGGAGAGGACTGTCCCTGGGCTGCAGTACAGCAGTTTGCTCCAGTGCCACTTACTTCTTTGCCTGGAAGCATAGGAGATAAAAGACTAACCTTAAGATGATAGTGCAAGTCAATAGTAAAGTCCTGAATGAAGTGGGAGACACAGTGCTTACAGTCCCTGCTGGACAGCAGTCAATATCAGACATCACACTTAAACTGTCACAATTTGACCTGACAATCCTATTTCAGAAGGACCAGAAATAAAGCTAGCCAAGTTACCTTGCATTTCTGAAGAAGGTCACGAGCAGGTCACTGGCAGATGGAAGTGTGTATTAAAGATGTCTAGTATGAGTATAAATATGAACGTTTCTAGCCTGCATAAACATAAATGTTAAAATGCATAAGGGATTGTTACCACCTAGCTGGAACAGGAGCATGGTTAAAAGATCTTTATAAGGAACAGAGAAAGATGTTTGCTCTGTTCATGTGGAAAAAAAAATTACTGGAAGAAAAAAAAAAGAAGACTTATATAGTCAGCAATATATGTTCTAAAAATGCAATTTCCGGATTAATAACAAAGACACTGTTCTAGTTCACTAGTTCCTTTAGGACGTGCGCTTTTGACCCATGCAACATATTGTGCCCCATGGCTCTTAGCTGAACTGTGACTTAACTGTGCCTATTTTTTTTTAAATGTGTGATGTCTATTAAAACTAGCTGGTGCTTGTACCAGGACCCCAGTGGAAATGAAAGAGATGTCTCAGTGGACTGTCCATTGGTTAAATATTAAAGGATCAAACTTTAATATTTAAGTGTGTATGTAGTATATTATATAAAACAAATTCCCATCTGAATATTTTAAGTTTTCTCTTTAATCTTGGGAGAGCCAGCATTTCCACCCCTTAACTCTAATTAACCAGATAAAACAGTATTTCAAGGATATATCTCCCATGAAAAGAGTCAGGTTTTTCTGTGATTATATATAACTTTGCTCCAAGGCACTTATTAATTTGCTTAAAAGTCCATGCATCATTTCACAGATTGTTTTAGCACTTGTCGTCTTATCAGTCCACGTCTGAGTAAGGCACACTTGAAAAAAATGAAGTGAAAGATTAAGTATTCCAGCATGCTCTACATTATAAATATAACTGTCTTCATTTTATAAATTAATTTCCATAAAAATGGAGCAACAGAGAAGGGTGAGAGGTGATAGAGCACAGTGAAAGATGGTAGGCCTGGCAAATGCAGCTGGAGAGGGAATCAGAGGAAGCAGCAGGATAGATACAGCTGGAAATCTTTTATCCCCCTGCAGCTGCAATACTCCTTGGCTCCGCTATTTCATACCTCATCTGCCAGGGAGCAGGAGGGGCAGGTGCTCAGCAAGGGCAGGGAGAGGTGGTGGGGCAGGAGAGGCAGTGCCCTGCTGCTGAGGGCTGCCATCCTGCCCTACCCCAGCAAGGAAGGTAGAGCCACCCAGTGATGGTAACCCACAATCACCATCACCCCAACAGGCCCATCGTGATGAGGCAGGTCCACAGTCAAGGCAAGAGTGTCCTGTCCTTGAAGTATCATAGTGGGCTGGAAACAGAAAAGAGAGGTCCTCCGTTAGTGAAACTGAGGTCCCCAAAGGTATTTTTTCAGCATCCCTATACACACACACCATTCCAGTGCTCAGAATCTCTGCCAACATACCACTTGACTGGATGGGTGTTTAAATCCTGTAGCTGGCTGACCAGTGACCACACACTATGCAGCCTAAATTCTGAGGTCAACCTGCAAGTTAACAGTGGCTGAGATCCCTGCCTCAGCCCGCAACTGGGTTTCAGATTAGATCTAAGACTAATCTCCAAGTCAAGGGCCTGAATGTCACCTTCCTACATGTCAAGTGATGTCTCTCATCATAGGTTGTCTGGTTTCTTGGAATCGACATGTAACAATTTGTAGACAGTGGAAGGGCTTCAACAGGAGACCTGGTCAGTCTGCAATGAATAGTGTAGCTCTGTGGACAGATATATAACTTGACTCTGAGCAAGCTGGCTCCAGAAACACCATACCTGCATCAGAGCTGCATTTCACCCAGGTGAATTAGACCTGCATGCTGAGATAGCTGCATGAGGTCCAGGACCTATGCTCTGAATTGGTCAGGCAGTTGGANCCAGACCTTCACTCTCACCATTCATTGCCTGGAAAGTTGTATTTGGGCTGAGAAATCCACCAGGTCACAGGGGGAATAAAAGTTAGCTTTGCAACATTTAAGTACCTTTGAGGATCTGGGCTTAATCCTACACCATCAAAGTCAATAGGAGCTTCCTTAAGTTAGAATGGGAAATTGAGGTAAGAATGTGAAAGAGTTCTTTTATAATTTCATTTTATTGTTTCTGTTGATAAAAAGCCTTGAAGAAGCAATTCTTCTTTGATGCTTCTGCTGTAACATCAGAGTTCAAAGGGGCTGGTTTGGATCTGTACAACAGTCTGATATTTTATCCCTTTTCTTCAGCTGCACAATCATATAAGCAAATCGAGCAAAGAAGTGCTATGAAAATCACATTCCTTTTATTGGCTGTTGGCTTACTACAGAAACTTAGCTGAGGAATCAGAATTTGCCAGTTTGAGTGAAGAAGGAGAGGAAGTGCTTGTACTATGTATGTAAAAGTGTGGAGAGGTACAAAGGGCAAACTGGAAAAAGAAGGAAGCAGAGAGGGAGAAATGCAACGTAAGAGTAGTTCATTTTAGTTAAGAAGAACTTTGACCTGAAAAAGTCAGGATAAATCTTTGTGATTTTTCCTAACATAAATGAAATATCCACATATGATCTAATATGAATCTACTTCTTTAGCTTGCAATTAAATGAAGCAGACTCGAGTTGTTAATTTGGTGTACCACCTTTTCTTTGTACGTGTCTGAATTACCAAAAAGTTCAGTCGAAGGCTCATAAAGTTTTGTTTAGGAAAACTATGAAATAATCTGCTGTTAGGAGAGTTTCATCCTGGTCTGACTCTGGTAGATTAGATCATACCCATTTAAGTCTTGAACTGAAATCTGTCTAACCTAATTGGACATTCACACTCTGTAGAAATTGCTGTATTTCTCTGTATTGCTCTAAGCTCTTGGTGTCAATGTTATCTTGTTCCAAAGAAAACTATGCATGAAATATTTTCTGCATAAGAAAATACTTCCTTTTATGAGGTTTAAAAATGGCTACCTCTCAGTTTTATGGCAGTTCTGTTTACTCTTATATCACATTAAGAACAATTTTGCCCACTTAACTACACCTGAATTACTCTACTGAGGGAGGGATCAGAGAGTGGTGATACTGACACTCATTATTCATTGACTAAGTTTGGCAAAACGGTTTGTCTGCAGGCAGTTGAACCCCAAAGACATTTTAATTAAACTTTTCCTGCAGGTTTTCCTGCTCATTTTTTGGAAAATATTTGTTTGAAGGGAAATTTTTTCCATGTGTCTGTAAAGAAGGAATACTGAACTCCAGATCTGAAAGATTTGATTTATCTCTGAAGGAGCAGATAGATCAGAGAGAAGAAGTTGAGCTGGACGGGTAATGGAAGAAAAACATCAGGTGGAGAAGAGAGGAAATGGAAAAAGCAAGGAGCATCGAGATGAAGAAGAGTAGAGGAGCCAGGACTGAGCATATTCACACTGTATTGGATGGAAGGTAGAGCTTTCTTCCACAGGTGAGAGAAGTGGATATCCCAAAGCACTAGTAGAGAACATTATTAATAGGGAAACTCCTAAAATTTCTTTACAGTTGGGCACATTTCCTGGCAATGACACAGAGTTGTTCCTTCTCAGCTGTGGGTCAGGTGCTCGGATAATGTATGTGAGAAGCTGGGGAGTCATCACACTGGAAAGCACAGAAATACATAATCTTGATACTTTTGAGTTTTACCTGACTTCTAGGCAAGCTTCTACACCATTTTTCTAGTGGAACAAGTTTCATAAATGCTTTTATTAAGGACTTGATACACAGCATGAGCAATTCTTCCTGTGAAAATGCTTAAAGCTTCATATGCTTGGGAGACTATGACTAAATATGTGTGGCAAAAGATGCCCTGGACTTTTGTGTAAAAGCTTGTCTTTTTTTCTTAGCAATGACCACATTCTTAGAGAAGGGATGTTTTTGCAGAAAATGGGACATGGTGATCCTTGTGTACTTCAGTCCAAACTATATGGTAGTGTATATTGCAAATACTAACAGCAAGTATGAAAGAGTATAGCTCAGTCATGCTATCATCTTTAGGATTACCCTTTTAGAAATAGAGTGGAATAAACTTGCATTGTTAGGAGAGGTTTTGAATAATTGCACTGTTCAGTGGCAGACCTTCAAGATTTGTTAAAGGTCCTATTAACTTCCAACAAGATCTGAATAACCAAAATGTGCAATTCCTGTTTTGATACATGGTACACTTAAAAAATAAAAGAAACTTGTCAAAGGTTTAAATTATTCTGTTCTAAAGAAGAAATATATTTTTTAAGTGAGTTGTCTCAGATTTTCCCAAATTCTGTAACGGCACTGTCAGATCAGTCCTTTGAAATTTTGGGCCATATTGCTTTTGGAAAGACAGCGAGCCATCAGACTTGTAAGTATAAGCCATGCTGCTTGTTTACCTACAAGCTGAAAAGCTCCCTCCCTTAACTGAATAATATATTGATAATATATTATGAATATTCAATTTTAACGTTGCCTTCCTGGACTTGTGTTAAGTTTTCCATAAGGAAAAATTGGGGATTTTAATGAGGTTTCCCAACCTCTCAACAACAGGAAAAGTATCACTAGCAGATTAATAGCTGGAATGCAGCTGGAAGTTCCCTCTGCCCATTAGTAATTTAACCGGGATTTTTACTAATCTTTAGCAGTTTTAAACTACTATGCAGCCAATAGTATACAGTTAGAATTAGTAAAACCTATGAAGAAATTCCACACTGTGTGATACACATAATAAGCTTAAACAGATTTGGCTTAGAGTAAGTTGTTAATTGACAGCATATGACTGCCTAAAATCACACAGCTGCTTTGCAAAGCATTCAGACAAGCAGTTCTAAATTAATACACATCTAATTCATTATTTATGTAACAAATTATCTCCTTTCACAGTTAACAATAAGGAAAAGCATTTCCAAATGGGTCATCACTGTAGCTGGCCATAGACTTATGTGGGATGTCATTTTCAAGGGCTGGAGAGAGTTGGCAACTGCTTAGAAAAAAAATGAGTTCATATTGGAGCTGGCCCTCATCTCACATCTCAAAAGGAAAGGAACATAAATAAATAAATATTTTTCCAACTGCTTAGCTATATTTATTTTCCACTGCCTCCCTGCCTACAGCAACACGAATGTCCCCTGAGCTCTTGAACCTGTTTATTTCCCATCCGCTACCTGTCCAATTGAAGCAGCACTAATTATCCCAGAAGGCTTTGCTCCTGTCAGTTAAGGCAGAAAAAGCACTCAAAGCCTTCTGGAGATGCACCAGGGCCATTGCAGGCAACAGGTTGTGGAGCTCCTGGTGAAACACATCTAAAACCTGGAGTCAGAGCCTGGAGCTGGGGAGGTGCATTGGAGTAGAGGAGCAGGTGTAGTACTCAACAGGCCTAATATGCAGCAGCATCTGAGAAACTCATTATTACAGACACATGCACTTCTGACCTAATTACAGTTAGATTTATTTCTCTTCTGCATGTAATTTATATTTCTTTTTTCCTGGTGTTGCTGGAAGGAGATACCCTCCATAATTTGTATTTATATCCCAAAATTGTTCTCTGCACATTCCCTCCTTTTCATTAAGGCCTTTTTTCATAGCTCATGCATTTTCCTGTTCTCTACAGACTCTTCCAGATTTGTAGTTTTGGAGGAGAATCCTGCAATTCAAATGGGAAAATTCAGATATATGGTCTTTCCATGCTCTGAAGAACTGACACCTCAGGGTCTGCTGGTGACCACCCACCCCATGAGCACTCTGGGCGCTAAATCAGATAATTGTATAGGACTAGGGAAAAAAGTGACTTTAAATAACAAATAGAAAAATTACATTAAAATTGTAAAAGCCTCCTTCCCATTTAATTATTTGTGGAAATATAAAAGCTATTCCACTTTCTCTGTAGCCACATAGGACCTGTATAAACCATATCATGATGTTCAGGCAGATGTGGCTGATGTGCCAGAACTCACCCTACCCATGAACAAAGCCACTGAGAATGAAGAAATCTTTCCATCTTCCCTACTTGACTGCAAGCACAGGGACAGGGCAGATAAAAAGGGGGTAATAAAACAGTCCCAGTATAGAAGTGTTGTATTTTTACCTCCTCTGGGCTCTGGGAAAAAAGGGGAAGAGCAGATTTTCCTATTGGGGCAGCTACACGGGGCCTTTGCTCTCAATTTGACAAGAGCCAAATATGGGATGAAGTGTGTGACAAACGAGAGGCACAAAAGTATTCATGCAGGAAACTTGCAATGTTCTGGGATTCACTCCCTTCATATAAATAATTCATTTTGTAGCTGGAGACTCTGTTTATGACATGTGTAAGATTGGCAGTAAAATATAAAATGGATCATGTGATTGTAGAGCTAATTGAAAAATGAGAATTCAAGTTCAAGGGAAAAAAAAAGTGGGAGATTTGGAAATTTGTTTTCATTCCATATTGGAAAAGAACAAGAGACTTTGAAATATTTTTTTTTTTTCCTTGGTGTAAAACCTAAAAAAAGAGCTATTCTCAGAATAGCAATACTGGAGGCACTCATGTGAAATACTTGCTCCGCAGTGAAATTCCTTCTGTCTGATATAGACAGGAACTTGCACCTGTGGCTCCCACATCCCAGTTCAACAGTCACTTGGGGAACAATTTCCACTTCTCTCTCTCTCATTTGGATCAGAAATTCAATCCCAAATCCAAGGGAAAAATGTTGAAATTAAAACACATCTGGAAAAAAATTTGGGTTTGATGAACTTGGTATTTCGGAATGAAGAAGGTAGAATAATTTGTTGATATTGCTTGTGCAGCTACACATGCAGTATCTTTGCTCAGTTTAGTTCAAAGAGATTATTAACACTTAGTAAGATATGTTCCTAGGATAAAATTAATAATTAAGAATTTTTTGTTAGCTCCTGTTATTGTTAGTTTTTATAATAGCACTGTGTTATTTTCCTTCTTCATCTGGACGTTTTAAAAAATACTGTTTCTCAAAATGAAAGTTCACACTAAATCTGGACTACAGACTAACACTGAGAACAAGCATTGTTTTAAATGGTTTTATTAAAGATGACTAACTGTTCAAAGGAAATATGGTCTTTTCAATGGAATATTATGAATTCCTTACTCTACCATGTATAGCTTTTCTAATGAAGATAGTTTTTTTTGGCATTTCCCACTATATGATGCTGCAGTTCAGTTTTACTTTTCCAATCCATAAAAAGCTGTGCTATAGCCTTTCAAGAACACCTCAGTAATGGTGATGAACACTGAAGATGTATACCAGAAAACAATTAATGCATGACTTTTAAGATGTTGTAATGCTCAGCTGTCCATTACAGCCACCCTCTTTGTCCTATATGATGTACAAAAGGGGGAAATATGGTCACAGCTCTGCTACCCCCATTTACACCCTTAGCCTTGATCAGAGAGGTAAACAAATGCCCTTGGCCGGACACAGAGGCATCCGTGGTATAAGCCTTTGGCCTTTCTCTGACTCCACTGCCTTAGTGACACCCTCAGCAGTGAGGTGGACAGAAAAAAAGAGGAAGCTACCTGAAGGAACAGCCAAAGGTATACCAAGCAAGAAGTGAACTGAGGACATCAGTAACTCAGGGACTAAGTGCAGATTTCCAAATGAAGGAAAAGTTATCCTGCAGGATATACTCACTTGTCCAGATGTACAGAGTACTTGAATAACAAAGCAACCTTATTGCTGAATGTTAATTATCTGACTGATGCATGAGTTCATCCTGCATGATTGTCTTGACCCACTTGTCCACAGCTTGGTAATGCATAGGTGTACTTAGCTATGGCCTTTTGTTACAAAGAGAGTTGTATGATGATCCACATAGAAGTCTGTAAGGCTGTGTGTTCTTACCTGAATAGGTCCACAGATTGGTTCAGTTTGCTGAAACAGGCAGTTCTTTCTGTCACATGAAATAAGGTAGCAATGATTGGTTTATGAGGTTTTAGGACAGCAAAAAAGTGAGTATTTAACAGGAAAATAGCCCTTAAATCTTGAACAAATTGACAGTATTAGCATAGAGGGAGTTCAACAGCAAAGTCTACTTGTCTTCCAGGCAAAAACACAAGCAAAAATAAGAAAACCATGTTTTGTATATATGTGCCGTGGTTTAACACCAGCCAGCCACTAAGCACCATA
>VZTL01016654.1:0-13019 GCA_013400535.1 Scopus umbretta
TAGAATTATTTAATTAATTGTTTCCCATTGGGTTGTGTTTTTCTGTTTAAGGTTGGACTAACCACAGACTGAGCCACAAAACTAAGTAATGAACTTCTCTGAGGCACGGACAAAGGACTGGACCTAGTGAGAGATTTAGGCACACAGAAGTGTTTGACAGCATCTAAATGCACCTTTCTATGTAGATTCCCCAACTTGCTCAAAAAGAGACGATACATCTGTAATACCATCCCAAATTACTTGTCTAGGTTCTGAAAAGATGCAGTTTTGTTACCCAAGAGCTCCATATACCTGGGAAAAAAACCCCAAACCAACATGCTATGCAGTCCAGTACCATGCACAAAAGCACAAGCATCTCCTGGCATATCAGAGCATACAAAACCCTAGTAGCAGTAAGCATCTTGAAAACTTTTGCACTGTGTGATATTTTTTACAGAGTCTTGACTCATAAAATCATGAAAATTTCCTCATTTATCTAAATAAGCAAGCAATCAAAAAAAAAAAAATTACTCTTACACTGGACAGTCCTTACTGGAGTCCTTGCAAAAGGTGTCTCCAGCCTAATGACAATTAAGGCACTAACAAACCCCTTGTTAGTGTTCTAACACTAACATCCATCAATAAATCTTTTAAACCCACAGGAAACATATAAAAGTCAATCAAAGCACATGAAACATAAATAATCAATGAAGGTGAGTAAACAAAATATTACTAACTGAAATACCACATTCCTCACTTTTTTGCCCTTTAATTGTGTGGAATCTTACACAGGAAAAGACTCACTTGACAGCATTTGAAAAACATTAGAGATAGCATTAAATATGCTGTTTGTGGCAGAAGAGATACAAGCTAGGCTAGGTTATATTGAGTAGTTATTGCTGCTGCAGAAAACCAGTCATTTTCTTTTAATACACACATGGGCAGGAAAAAGATAAAAAGTTGGTAAGACTGAGTCTCAATTGCAACTTAAAAATAAGGAAATTATGAGTGCAGTGTGCAGTCTTATCTGTCACTTCCGGACTTGATAAACTTGATAATTCATGACTGTGAATAGAGGAATGAGTCTGATGCAAGAAAGTTTAAGTTTCCTGACTTATAAAAGTTTGTATAGGCAATCTGTGTGTGTAAAACAACTTACCTCAGGACTGTCAGTCCCTTTAAAAATATTCAGGACTTACGTTATACCTGAGTCCATCCTGGCCCATCTCTAATTAGTTGGAGAAAGTGCTTTACTCCTAAACCCTTACAGCCCTAAATGATACCTCCTTTTCCTTCAGTCTGTAAATTCAAAAAGGAAATCCAGTGAGGAATCTTGCTTAAGCTATATAAAAGAATGTGATTTTGCCATGCTTCCCTTCCTAAATTCTGCATTTGCTGTGGGGTGGTTTAAGAAGACTCTTCACTCAACAATATCATTTCTGATTGCCTAATACATCATGTACATTGTGAGACATCAAGGCTCTTAATTCTGTATTTTAGACTCCAGTCTGGTAGGTCTCACATGTCCAAACCATATGCTCCTAGGGATGAATCCAGTTCATTTACCTTAGGTAACTAAGTTAACATTCATTTTAGGTGTCTAATGGAGTAGTAAGATTTATCTCCAGTGCAAGAATTTGTTTGTCCAAGGTTAAACACTTAAATTAGGCAGATACGATCTCACTCACGAGGACTTCAAAGGCACCTACCTCTCTCTGTTGACCACGTAGATGTAAGATTTACCTTTAGAAGTTTGTGTGCTTTTATACAACTAAAATAGAAGGTATACAGAGCAGGCTATACCCTAAGAATACTTTGGGATCTAGCCTGCAATGACTGGTCTTGCATTTTGAATTTTTTATTTTGTCCCATTTATGTTTTATTCCAGTCTCAGAATCATTCAGTCATCCTAACATGATATTCTGTATTTAAAGTGCTTTCCAATTCTATATAATCAATAAATTTTATCATCACATTGCCAAATTTGTGCCAAGTCCCTAATGAAATATTTAAATAACATCAGACCCAAGACTTCACCAGTAACTTTCTTCTATGAAAACAAATCTCATTTCAGTTCTGTTTCATATTTCATTGGTCAGTTTCTTACCTATCATGCAATTCCTCTACTTGTTCCCATTGTCTCCAGTTTAATGAACATCCCATGTGACACTGCATCAATTTCTTTTAGTGAAGAGCAGATAAAATCTGCTGCATTTCTCTAAATGGCTTAGGAACAAAGGAAACGTGATCCATTATATTAAATCAGCTCAGAAATTACATCTCAGCAAAGTTTAGTGTAAAGAGATAATAATTTTAAGATATTAATCAAAAATGAGAAGTAATATTCTCAGAATTCACCTAGAGCCAAAACTCTAAGTCTCCTTATTAAAATAGGTGGTGAGAAAGCAAAACAACATGATACAGAAAAATCAGACTAGAAAAAAAAATCTTTTAAAAATTACAGTTATTAACTGAACTATTTTTAATGATCTGATATTTAGACACCAATCAGCTGGGTACCCTGCTACCTTGGCAACTGCAAACACAGGCTTTACAATATAATATGATGTTTTATTTACCTCCTTCTTGGTTCTTTCTTTCTGACAGTGTGATGAATGATATTGGTGTTGCAAGTTATTGGGTCACTAAAGTTAGAGCACAAACTCATTTTTATGACAGCACTAAGATATTACTCTGCGTATTCCTTGAAAATGAAAAGAGTCTTTTTGAAGTTGCAGCTTTTTCTACATGGACCAAAAAATGATTTCTGTGCTCTCTTAAAAGGGAAATTACGTTGTAATACACATCACATCCGTGTGTCACATCTGACATCAATAAGCCCTGATATGTTTCTTGCTAGGTGTTAATCTCAATGCCCGAAATACAGCACTGCTCCAGAGGAAAGGAATAACTTGAGAAATACAGATGCACTGAGGGCTCTTGTGATTCACTGGCATAGAAATGTCTTACTGGGTGAAGTGATGAACATGTTCTATATACTATTTTCCAGTCAAGGCAGACTGTATTTTTTCTTCCGTGAGAAGAAAAACATGAAGTACACTGGCATGTGATAATGCTTATCAGACAGCAAAAACAGAAGTGGACAAGATGAAGAGCAATTTATTATTCACAAAATACAAGCTTGCAATTTAGAGGTGATCTCTAAGAACAATTATTTTGGAAAAAGTGTTTGAAATCTTGGCTGCACTGAAGTGAGTGAAATGTTGCCATCAATTCAAACAGAGATAGAATTCCAGCTTCTTATTTTAGTCTTCATTTTCATATGTCCCTCTTTTTGGTCCTTTGGACACTTTGTATTCATAGTGCATTACAAATTGTTTCATTTATCAGCTTGGGCCTAGGAAAAATTTGCACATTTTATGTCCAAAGCACTTGAGTCATCTCACTGTTTTTTGATTGATTAGTTATATAAGCAAATTTATTCTTGAGCATTACTGTGGGAAGGTCTGGAGTGTCTGTGAGAAAGGGAACAGGTGAAAGGCAATTATATAGATTTGGCACAAGTTAAATGGGAAACAAATACAGCTTAATGTCTCTAACGGTGTCTCTGTTTCTAAGGAAAACTGATACTCTCAAGCACCCTGAAGGATACCTGCCAAGATACTCAGGGCATACAGTTTATGTGAAGAGGTTAAGGGAGCTTCTTTGGATTGTCAGTGAGAAGACTGAGGGACAGTGAAACAACTGAACAGTAGTTGTAAACATGATGGAGCCAAACTCTTATCAGCAAATGTTTCAACAAGTGGCAATAGGATGGAAGGGAACTCAAGAGGTGTCTAGTCCAACCTCCAGTTCAAAGCATAGTCAACTGTGAGGTCAGACCAGTTTGCTCATGGCTTCACTCAGTCCGGTCTAAAAACCTTGAAGGGTGAAAACTGCACAACCTCCCTGGCCAACCTGTTTCATCATTTGAGTGCCCTCATTGCACAACAGTTTATCCTTATATCTAGTCTGAGCCTCTCTTGCTTCAACTTATGTGTTGTATCTCATCCACCCACTATGCACCACTGTGAAGAGCCTGACACCATCTTCTTGATGACCTCCTCATTGATACTCATAGGTTGTTATTAGGTTTTTTCTAAGCCTTCCTTTCTCCAGGGTGAACAAGTCCAGCTTCCTCAGCCTTCCCCGATAGGCAAGTGCTGCATCCCCAACCATCATGGTGACTCTCTTCTGAATTAGATTCACTTGTTCAGAGTATTTTTTATACCAAGGGTCCCAAAATCGGATGCAGTATTCCGGTTGTGGTCTTATGAGTGCTGAGTAGAGTGGAACTTCCCCTGCTCTGTTTGCTATGCTCCTGTTCATTTCACCCAAGATGCAGTTGGCCCTTTTTGCTGCCAGGTCATACTGCTGGGTCGTGCTCAGCTTGCTGTCTATAAAGATCCTTTTCAGCAGAGCTGCTCCCCAGCCAGAGTCTCCCCAGTCTGTACTGCTTCCAGGCGTTCCAGGACTTGGCATTTGTCCAGGTGGAATTTCGTAGGTTTCCTGTTGGTCCATTCCTTCAGCCTGTCCAGGACACCTTGGATGGTAGTCCTGCTCTCAACCATGTCAACTTCTGCCTCCATTTAATGTGATCTTCAAACCTGAGGAAACTGCACTCAGTCATCTCTTCAAGATAATGGTTTTAAACAGAACAGGCCCCAGGTCCCCCTGCAGTTCTACACTTTTTGCCAGCCTCCAGGTAGAGCACAACCCATTAACCACTACCTTCTGAGCCCACTACACTCCAACTGTCTTTTTACCCATCCAGAGTGTACTTTCTTAATTTGAAATCAAGAATATTGTGGAAGACAGTATCAGAAGCCTTGCTAAGATCAAGGTAAATGATATTCACTGCTGTCATCTCATTCACAGACCTTGTTATTTTATTGTAGAAGGCAATCAAGTTTGTCAGACACGATTTATCTTTGGTAAATCTATGCTGACTGTTTCCACTTACCTTCTTCTCCCTTGTGTCCCCAGGGATGTATACCAAAAGGATTACTTCCATTATTTTCCCAGGGACCAAGCAGGCGGACTGGGCTGCCATGGACTGAAGCTTGGAATACTGAGGTTGGAGATTAGGTAAAAAATTCAGTAAGGAGTAATGCAGCACTGGAGCAGATGATGGAATTTCCATCTTTGGAGCTTATCAAGGCTCAGATAGGCAAAGCCATTACTGACCTAATTAAACACTGATGATCTCCTAGGTTAAAGTAGCAGGTTGGATTAGATGACCTTCAAAAGTCTGTCTAACTAGCATTTCTGTGATTTTATAACTCTTTGATATAATAAATCATAAAATTTGCAAGGTTTTGAATATTCTATAGACGATGCTGCTGAGATGCATTTATTGCTCTTAGTAAAAACCCTATTGTCTTGTGGAAATTTACCTTATGTTGTACCACAATCACATTTTCTATGTACATGAGACATTTTGTGCATATAAGATATTTTGTGGCTTTTATACAGCATACATAGAACTGTGTTTTGCCTACTGTAGATTATTTTTGCATTATTCTGGGAAAAGAATAAGTAGCTAAGGATGCTCTAAGACAACATTTTAAGTACAGTCAAGAGAGCTTTAGAAAACATTATAAAGAAAATGCACAGCCATTTAAAGGCTGCTCTCATATGAAGTTCACAACTTCTCCTAATATTTGGAACAGAAGATTTAGGTGTCATTGTCCCTCTTCAACCACACTACACCTTACACAGACACAGATAGAACTTTTTAGGATCTACTGTGCAATATGAATGACTGCATTCAAACTGCTTTGCTTCCAAGGATGACTTAAGTACCTTACAAAAGTTGTTGAATCCTGTCAGACATATCATACAGATGGGGAAATTAAGAAAGAAATTATTAGAGCCATTATTTCGAGAGTGGCATTTTAGTAATGTTATAAGCCCTCAGCATCTTGCAGGATTATGCCAAAGAAGTTCCATTCAAGAAAAGCATGCTGTACTGACTTCATGAGAGTCATGATAAAGAGGATGTTGTTCCAACAGAGCTGTATTTTCCACCTTTTTGTGTCATCATCACGGTCAGTGGGACCTGTGTGCAAATGACTTTTTTATATTGTCAACATTTTTTTTATATTTAAACAACTTTTTCCAGGCCTTAAAAATTTTTTTGTTCTGACATGATTAGGTCTTCAAAATCAGAATCTTATTGAAAATCATGGATATTTGACCTGAACAAGAACCTAGCAAAATATATACAAAATTCTCAGATTCTATAGTTATTTTAAGAACTGAATATACCTTACCATGCAATCTGTTAATGTATATTGAGACTTTTTTTTTAGAAATTAAGCATGGCACTATTTCTATTGATTTTATAACCTGATTTTACATTCTTTTATGTTTGAATGCTTTTTTTATAAGCTGTATGTAATCTGATTTTCTCTTTTAGCGTATCATATTATGTACATAGACATTTCTCTCCATCCAAGAACATGGCTACAGAAAGGGATATCATCTGTGTTGTAAGTTGTACAGACACAGGATAACTTCCAGAAGAATGTGATGCATTCGTTTAAGGCTTACACTTGATTGTCTGTTTTCATCTCTACTCATTACCCTGTTTTCTCCATGATTTACTTTAATTTCAAGACCCACTTCTTAAAAAAATTAAATCAATGAACTATAAAAGTATTTTCCATCTCACACATTACAGACCCTAGTGCTACATCCTCATTTTCATCTTGGAAATAATGATCTCACTGTAACTACTTTTAAGGCTCAGGTTCAAATCTAGCTCAGTATTAAAATGGAATAAGCAGAAATTTTCCATCTCTTGCCCAGCAAAAACTTTGTTTGTCACATTTTAAACACACTTATTAACCCATGGCTGTTGCCATTGTCAAGAGACAGAAAATAGTTGGAGGGCTCTGTTGTGGTTTAACCCCAGTCAGCAACTAAGCACCANCTCAAAACTGAATGCTGAGCAACAGCCCAGTGTTGCAAAACACTGGTGGAATTTCAGTTGCATCTTTTTGTTACCAACCATGCCCTTATGAGCAGGTCAGAAGGGATCTCTAAGGGAGCTGCTCTTCTGGCTCATACCCACAGCACTCTGACTAATAGTCAGGCCTTTTGCTCACCTGCTGCTGGGTGCCAGACGATAGCAGGTGTTGCCCCTGCATGTCCCTCACTAGATGCCAAAGGGAGCCAACTTATATCTCTCCAGACTAGTCTTATCCAGTTTGCTGTCAGGCCAATCCCTGCTGCTTTAATATTTATCTCTAAGCAAAGGATTTACACAAAATGAACTTAAAACAGATATTAAAGATCTAAGCTTTCTATATCATCTGCTTACCTGCTAGGAAATGAAGAGTATAAACAGCCTGGAATCACTCAGGCTGGACAGATTAGTGGCACTTGAAATAGCAAAGTATGAGTGAACAGCAAACAAACATTTTCTCATGTGAAAGTTGCATTGTGAAAACAGTCTATAGCTCGTTGGACAAAAATAAACAGATTAGTGCCCCATGCAACTGATGTTTTGTACAGTCTGGGCATTGACATAACAAGCTTATGAAGCTGGGGCCAGGCCAATTCTGATTCCAGGAACACAGCAAGAGATTGATTAAAGTGAGCTTTATACCATCTGTGGTCAGGTTATGCTTGATATAGTTCATATATCTTCAAGAACAGCAATAAATATGCCAGTAGAGACAACAGGTTTTCATGAACTGAGAAAAGAAATAGAAGCTGACCAGGAAGATGGCTTCTGCCTATCAGTGAGGATTCAAGAATGAGTGGTTCCCTGTCACCTGTGAGAAAAGATCACCTGCAAAGGAAGGCTCGTACCGGAAGATGCTCCCTCAGAAATGAATTTATGATGCAAACGCAAATTAATTCCAATATTTATTCAATTAAATTTGGTATAGGCATTTTGGCAGAAATTCAAAGTCTGCATTAGCAAGACAGTAGCAAAATATATATCTGGTTAGGAATGACTGGCTCTTAACTGCGTTACTCTATTAATGAGATTGAAAGTAAAGGCCAAATTATAGCCAGGGCATAAACAGGCATAGTTTAATTGGCTTCAGTGGTATGGTACACATTTATGCCAGGTATAAGTTTTGCCACAAAAGGGTCAGGCAGAGCAAAGTAGTCCTTTCTTCACACCTTCAGATAACACTGAGCAGCTGTCATTCCCACCACAAAAATTACTTGATTCCATATATGTGCCACTTCTGATCCATCCACAGCATAGGCCTTGTGCCAGCTCCTGCTGTGGGTAGCTTGGCAGGGAGCTCCATTAAGATCTGAATTACCAGCACACATAATCACCAATGTCAGCTGTTAAACATGAGGCAGTTATCTCAAAGGATAAAGCAGAGAATATATTTTGCGATTAATCTCCTGTTTAATGTTTTGTTATCTCAAGCATCTAATTGCACCCAGAAAAGATTTGTTAGTGCCTATAAGCATTTTAGCACTGAACTCACAAAAGTTGGAATACTACAGGAAACACTTTCCATGTTTAAGGGAAAACAAGAAGTAGATAGCTGAAAAGAGTAAAGCATATGATTTAGGCAGGTAAAGTAATAATGTGTTCTCAGATCCATTTACATTGGAGTAATTCAGATATACTTTTGCCACTTTTGCTTGGCTTTTGATATAAAGCTTTCCCAAATGGGTTATGTGTGGATTTATAGTAATAAAAATATAAGGCATATTTCTAATAGCAGTGTATATTCATGAGTTTCCCAGGCATGTGCAACAACTGTTGAATCTATTCTGGAGCAGTAGCTTCTTTTTAAAGAGTACCGAATCCATTCTATGCTATTAATGCTATCATTATTGCATGCATTGTCTGATGGAGTATGCAGGGGTAAACCCTCCTGCTTCTCACTAAATTACAATGTTCTCATTAAGTCCCATAACAATATGGGGTTAGACAGTAATGCTAACAGACCAAGCAGCTGTCATGGACTGCTAATATAATCTTCTGACATTGTCTTTTAGAAACTATTTGATTATAAAGTAAGTCTAATATCCCACTTTTCCTAGGAACGTCTTTTCTTACCTAGCTTTTTGACAGAAGAATATTTTTCAAACTGTAGAATACCAGAGGCAATCTTTGGATGTATCTTTGGATATTCTCTGGAATATCCAATAAGGATATTCACCTACTAAGCATACTCACCTACTTGTTACTTAATAGTTTTAAGCTTTACTCCTTTTTTGACCTATTTTATATAATTTTTGATCACCAAAGTAGCTCTTCAAATGTTAAGTATACCGTTGCTATTTAGGCATTAACATTCACATTCACAAGCTCCTATTAGCTTTGCCAATGTATGACTTTTCAGGTAACTTTTTCATTTGATCAGGCTAATTCTAGTCCCTTTTTTCTGGATTTCATGGTTGAGCTTCTTTTGCATATAAACAAAGCCATATGCCAGTCTGAGCATGATGTGTCTTTTTGATGGTTTAATATCACAAAATTTTCCTGTGAACCCTAAGACATAAAGAGCTAGGAAATATTTTTTTACAAGTTATGTACCTTTCATCTTCTTGATCTCGTACAGATAGATAGTTGATTATTTTAGTCATTTGGAAGATGCATTTTTAAGCACTACATTTTCCTTTGCCACATCTTAATAGAACTTTTCTGCTTTGAACCCCAAAATTGCTAGGCTCCACCCCCATATTTTGGACTCTGTGTGAAGCTCTCCAATACAAGCCAAGAACTGATATGGCTGCTTTATTTGACCTTCAATATCCAAGTCCTTTCAGATTTTTTTAGCTATGTAGATGAAAGAAAAATTAAGATAAGAAGCTAAGTTCACAAGAAAGAGCCATCCGTGGCTTAAAGAGCATGAAAGGCTGATTCTATGCTTACCAAGGTGAATGACAGAGACTCCCAAATGCAATTTCAAGCTTTGCCACTGGCTTGCCACTACCATTGTCACATGTTCCAAGTTTAGCATCACTGAAGGGTATTCTGAGTGTTTGGATCATGAGCCCAAGGTGGAAAACTGTCTGTTCTTAGGTTAGTCTTAGGTTCAGTGCTCTCTTCAGTATAAGGGAGTAGAAAACTCATGTCCATAGAGACAGCCCCCAGAACAATCCCTTTATATAGAGGCTTAGGTAAAAGTACTTACCCAGCCTCAGACAGCAGTGTGTGTAACGCATGCATATCCTTTACGTGAATCTCAAAATAACTGCCTGATAATGTTTGACTCATGAGTTTTAGAAGGGCTTATAACCCTGCAGATTTATTTTCACTGGAGAGGCAAAGGGATGTACTCTACCTCTCCAGTAAAACATTGGTCTGTGTTCCAATGTTTGGTGTCCTGATATTGTAAGAAATAGTCACCAGATGATTTCTAAACATAGGGAAAAGAGTTTTTTCCCCACACTTCAGTTTTGCGTAGAGCTTAACTTTTTGGCCTGAATTTTATCGAATTTAGACAAAGGCAAACAGCTGGTAAGAAAAATTGTAGCTCAGTTGCTGAAATTTGAGGAAATTAATTGCAAGTGGAAATAGTAATATGTGAAGGAATAGCATAATTTTATTACTAAAAGAGTCTTCTGAGACTTGCATTTTACTTGCAAAAAATCTTGAAAAGGCAGTCACATAAACACAATTGCTTAGTAGTATCTAATTACATTATCAGGATACACTTGTCACTGAAATTATATGCTGCAGTAAGTGCAATAATAAATAATATCAGAAAAGGATTTGCTGAAGAAATTCCAAAGGCTGAATCGTCGTTTTTTGTTAAAATAATTACATTGGGAAGAGTTTCAAAATTAGGAGAGGAGCCATTCACTTAACCATGTAGAAAGGATTAAACAGCGGTGGTGGTACATTGAGATAGTCTTTGGCCCATCCTCAACATAGCTGAGAGTATGTGAGTACTCACAAAATTCTTAGCTCAGCGGTAATTTTCTACATTAAGTTTTGATGTTGTTCTTTTTAATTCCTCCCCTAAGTAATATCTATTGGGGGACATTTTTCAAGTCAGACAGTTCATAGATTTTCTTTCTTTATTTTTTACATGATCAGCCGCTCTTAAAATTGAGAAATGAAAGGCTAAATCTTAACCAAATGGGAAAAAAGGATGGAGAACACGGGCTGCCTGTATGAAGGAATATGTAGGGGACCAAAAATCTCTATGGCACCAGACCTGACATGAAACTTCCTTGTCCCTGGAGTAGCTCATGGCATTTAAAGCCATGGGACTGTGCATGGTATTTGTCCATCTTATTGAAAACAAATCCAGACTCAGAAGATCTCATTTTCCTCTTGCATAGAAGACATTACCTTTTTATTGATGGAATCAATTTTTTTGTTTATATGCCTGAAAAAGTAGAGAGCTAAGGCCAAGAAATTTTCCTTTTCTAATTTCCTCCTTTCTGGAGTTTTCATGTGGGGAGGTATCATTAGGCATATATAGTGCAAAAGGCTAATAATAGAAGTCCATTGTCTGTAGACTATTATACTCTATCATGAAAAGAATGCTTGTTTAAGGCAAGGATTCAGGATCCCAGACTGGACTGGGAAGTCCTCTAGTGCACTATTAATTTATGCCACAAATTTATGTCTACTTTTAGAAGTAGACAGACAGACTTGTGCACTGTACTGCTGCCTATGGAAGAAGATATAAAAAAAAGAATTGGGAAGCTATAATTCCCTGCAGTAACCCATATGTGAGTTAGGAGGGAAACTGGATTAAGATGCTAAGAAAACTGTACTTTACTTCCTCCTAACTACTCCTCCGGGGAATAACTAAGATGTTGAATTTATCAGGCTTGAATCTGGAAAGAACTTCACACAGCTAAAAGGATTATTTGAGGGTAAGAGCTCTGGCCATATTTATGACATTCCTGTGGTAAACATACAGAAATCAAAGAAAAAATGTACATTTTTGCTGGATTGTGTCCCATCTGCAGTTAACTGCTCATTTTAATTTCAAATTCCTGCTTCTGTACTATCTCCACTTAATGAAACACATTTTTTTTTTCTAATTTCTAAAGATCCAACATCAGAATATTCTAGTAGCCTTGGCTGTAGTGTGAAATGAAAGTAAGAAATTGAAAAGGAAGCTTGGTGGAGATCTTTCATTCTTGGATTAATTTAGTTGAACAACTAAATCTAAACTATGATGTTTTTATTACGTATTTCGTTCCATAAGAACATTTATTGCTACCCTGTTTTTACAGTGGTGTCTCATACCAGCTTTAGGCATTATGATTGTAAAGGCTGGTTGGCAAATTAAGATTTTTCTAAAAGTATTTGAAATATAGAAATATATATTTGAAATACAGAAATACTTTTCAAATAGATAAACAAGTCATGGACACCACTGAAGCCTAATGAAATGAGATCCTAAGGAAAATATCACAGTAAGTGATACAATATCTCTACTGGCTTTAAACACTGTTAATTTATTGCCCTCCTGACATTTAATGCTTACAATATCATCAATTTAATAACTTCCATTGCTGTAAATGGAAATAGAAGAAGTCTTACTTACCTTATCCATGTGAAGGAATATTGTTCTTTTGAAAACAGAAACTAGGTGTTGATTGAACTGAGGAATACAAGACTGTAAACAAAATAAAAATAAAAAATTAATATCCCTTTATGCTTCCTTTGATGCAGGCAATGTATAAAATATACATCACAGGAGAAAACTGTAAAGCTCTTTCATAGATTTTGTCAATATTTTTCTGTAGGAGATATTTTACATGACAAATCCTTTTTTTTTTTTTTTCTTGAGGCATTCACCAATTAGAAGGAAAACCATAGTTAATTTGACAAATCTCTGGGATTTTCCATAGATACATTACCAACACACTGTTTTCACCTGTTCCAAAACCCAAAAGTGTTTACGAGTTATACTCAGTGGTGACTAAGCCTGGTTTGTTGTTGACTCTCAGACAGTAACATGTAGACCAAGGAAACAGTCAGGGAGTCAGAAATTCAGAAAGTTTGGGTAAACACAGACATCACATTGCATCTCTCATGTCAA
Source organism: Scopus umbretta (assembly GCA_013400535.1). Lineage (NCBI taxonomy): Eukaryota > Metazoa > Chordata > Aves > Pelecaniformes > Scopidae > Scopus > Scopus umbretta. The sequence continues at coordinate 12,984 of VZTL01016654.1, forward strand.
CAGGAAGACTGTTACAAAGTGATAAATATATCCCAG